>JNEM01009168.1:0-44170 GCA_000697335.1 Conidiobolus incongruus B7586
TATATAATTAATTTTTAAAATTTAAATTTAAATTTAATATAATAAATTATAATAATATAAATATTGTTAACAATATATATATCCTTAATGTTTATTTACAAGGATCCCAAATAAATAATTACTTATTTTATAATTAATACTTAAATAACTAGAAATAATAAAATAAAAAGATTTGGTATTTTTATTTTCTTAAATACATAATATTAATTTAACTAATATTTATTATTAAATTATTTTGATTTAAATATTAATTTTAAATTAATTTAAAAAATTTTAATTTAGTACAAAATCTTTATCAATTAATATTTACTTTTAAAATAAATTAAATAAAACAAAATTTTATAAAAATTTTAAAATTATATTGAACTATAAAACTCTATTATTAATCAAAAATATACATATTTCTAGCTGATTTATTATTATTATTATTATTACTGAAATTAATAAAGTAATAATAAAAAATACATCAAAAAAGATTAATTATGTTATAATATAATAATAATATTAATTTATTGATTAAGCTTCAATGGTAGCAGTAACTTGAGTACCCTCAATTTCTTTCCCATTTAAAATATTAAGAGCTCTGTCAACTGAACCTTCCAAAATACTGACTTTCCATTCGCCATTCTCGCTAGCTTCTAATCCAAATACGGGAAATTCTCTCTTCAATAAGGTTAATAATTGCTGGCGGTCGAGGTGGTCAGGAACATTGGTCAATTTGAGTGTTGAAAGAGCTTGACGATTCTTTAGGACACGGAATGCAGGCATGTAGGTGTTGGCAGCTAAAGTGACACCAATAATACGGTTAAAGTGCTTTTCGTCGTGGAACTCTTTGATAGCTTTGGACATGTTGGAGGGATGAATGTCAATGAAGGCGATGTTAGAGCTGTTGGATTGGTCCTTGTTGAGTAAGCGGACAGCGAGAACGGGAATCTTGGTACTGAAAAGAGAGTGTAATTGGTGTAAAGTAACTTCAGGAGGTAGGTTGTAAACCATAAGTGTGACGAGTTCTCCCTTTTGCTTCATGTCTTGGAGGACGGTACCAGTTTGACGCATGTTGGCCATCTTCACATTAATAAATCTATCGCTAACGAAACTTTTATCTAATTGAGAAATGGAAGTCTGGATATCAGCTTCATCAACATCGACGAATGCCATACCGGTGTATTCGCCTCTATCATTTTTATGAATTCTAATTGCTTTATGAGGAATTTGTTTTTCCGATAAAAGGGACTCGATCTGTTCGTGAGTGATATCAAGAGGCAAGTTTGTAATAGCTAAAGATTTAATAACTATATTTCTAAAAGGTTGGACCTGAGAAACTCTAGAGGAAATTCTGTTTAATAAAGAAGGGATGCGATTAGTTAATGAGATCATGATGAAAATTCAATTAACCAAATTTAACAATTATAGCTTATATTCTGTATTGAATAAATAAATAAATTTTTATAGTTATTATATTGATTTTATATTAATCAAATATTATAAATATATTATATCTAAATTCGTGATAAATAAACAAAATTAGGATTACAAATTTTTATAGTTCATTAAAAGAAATAATAAATTATGGGATTGAGATTAAATAATATTAATTAAAATTTATTGAAACTTTATATAGAAAATTTCCAAAATTCAAACTTTTAACTATTGAACGTATTTTTCTAAACAAGAGAGTAATGACAAATGATTTAAATCTTGTATTAAGCCCTTCACTCTATCTTCATTATTCACTAAGTTAAAATTAGGGGAGGGTGTTGATTTAATCCAATTAAAATCTTGAACTTGATCCCAAAGATTCTTATTTTTTAAATTGTTATAATGTTTCTAGGAATTAAAAGATGAATAAACTCAAATTAGTAAGAACTAATATTTATATTTTACCGTTGACTGGATCTTATGATTTAATTCAGTTTGAGGATATGGCAAAAAATTTAATGATGAACAATCTTCAATAATGGGAACCGAAGTACAATGTAAATAAATTTGATTTTTTTGACTATCATGAATTCGAAACTAAACAAAATGTAAATCAATATACCATAAAACTATTAATGTCTTATTAATAAACTTACTTGATGACATCCAACAATTAAAATAGAATTTTTTAAATTATAAATCAATACCGAATTAGGAATGGGAGGTAAAATTAAAATAGAATGACTCATATTTTTAATATGAACAGTACCAATAGACACATTTGTATCAGATAAATCCAGTAAACAGTGATCAATATTTAATAACTCGATGGATCTATCGACGCCTTCAATATCAGAATATGCACTAATATTTAATTCTTGAGACTTTTGGTCTTTAATAATAATCGTATCTAATAGTAGTAAGAATTAATATTAATGAAAGTCAATGAGAATAGCATTATCCATACTTAATTTTTGCAAGTTATTTAAATCATTTGAACAAGGTCTTGAATGTGACTGAGCAGATTGAGTCGATTCAACTTGGGACTTTAACTGGGTTCGATTCTTAAATTGAAATTTTTTCTTAGGTTGTAAACTTGATTTTTTAGATTCTAATAATTTATATAATTCTTCAATTTGCTAAATTGAAAAAAATAAATATAAAATAATTTATTAAAAAATTTTTTAATAATTACATTTTGAATAGATTTTTGATCATATTTAGATAATTGATCCCAATTAGGAGCTAAAAAAGATTGTAAATCATTTAAAGAAATAATAATTCCTGAATGTTTATTATTTAATTCGTCATTCGAATTTAGTTCATTAATAGAATTAAAAATTTCTATACCAATATTAATTAAATATATTCAACTAATTACGTTAGATATGTACCTTGCTTTTTAATGATAAAATCATCATAAATTTTTTTTAAAATATCAGTTCTACTATCTTGTTTATTAATTTCCATTTTTCAGTTAGTATATTTTAAATATTGATCAATATTATAATAATGTCAAGAACCTATCAAATATTTAAAATCGAATTAATCAGATTATAATTATGGGATTATATAGTTAATTCTATTCAATTTTATAAGTTATCCCTAATAATTTGAATATTTTGAAATTTGAAAAATTTTATTGAAATTTAAATTTTTTATTTAAATAATTCTTTAATCAACAACATTAATTAAAAATTTGAAAATTTTATTAATTATGTTTATTATAACTATGTATTTATATATGATTATAGGGAACTCAGTATGAAAATAAAAATATTTTAGCTGATATTATAAAGAGATTAAAAAACTTGTTTTAACATTAATTGATAAAAAACCATAAATCAATCAATAATATAAAAATTTGAAATTAACAATTATTCAAATATAATAGAAAAAATCATTAAAACTATATTATAATATTAAAATATTGTTCATTTTATATGAGTTTTAAATCAGATTATTGCTATTCTTAGTAAAAAGTTTGCACCAATTCTAAAATAGAAAATTAACCTAAATATTAGCATACAAAGTAATGGTAAGTTCAAAATACCTTATATAATGTATATACTTGATCTTCAAAAGAGCACCAAGTCTGATTTCTTATTATATATCACTAATGATTATCTAAGAAACTGTATGATATACTTGTTATTGAAATAATTAATAGAATTAATAATATATTGCCTGATTGGTTAATGATTGAAAATCTTTAGACAATATCAAAAAAACATTGGATATAAAAGTATTTAAAATATAATTAACTTTTCATTTATATTTCTGAATCAACCAATGTATATTTAGTTATTTGATCTATCCAAGTATCATTATATTTAATATATATGTTTATTCTAAGTAGAAATTTTAGATCAACATATGTAGATAAATATTTGAAAATAGATAGTATTATTGTATTAGTTATATGTTTTATAAAATATACGAAAAATGATTTGAATTGACTGCGCAAATTTTCAGTCAATTACATTAGACTTTAATTAGAAATTGAAGTAATATATTAAACGATTACATCATTAGTCATCAAACCAAGAAAAATTAATGATTAAATTGTAACAATATTTTATGACTTGCTTTTTTATAACATATCTTTGTAATTATTTTATTGAGATATATTTATACTCATTTTTTTATAATCTTTAAAAATAGTATGGAACATGAAAAAAATAATTCAGGAAAAGAATTCGACGAATTATTGGTTAATTTAAATACAGATTTTAAACAACAAGAGAAAAATTTAAAGTCAGCTCATGAAGAACCAGAAATAAATTTAAGAAATGAAGCTGAAAAGCACAGCCAAGATTTTGAACCTGAGCTTGTAGAACGAGAGCCGAATTTAGAACCAGCTATTGAAACACAGGTTGCAAATTTAGAAAATGGAGCTGAAAGACCTGATACCAACCGTGAACTAGTGCCAGAGCAACAAGACGTCGATTTAGAAGCAGAACCTCCCAAAAAGAAGACTAAATTAAAATCAACAATTGAAAAGGCTAAGCCCAACTGTGATATTACGAAAAAAGCGTTCATTGTGGCATTAAAAAGTCATGGAGGTTTATCGTCTTCAGAAATTTCAAAATTAACGGATATATCTGTTAGTCAAGTTAATAGAATATATAAAAGTGCTATTGATCGTGGGTTTGATCCCAACTCTGTCCCAACCAATTTGTGTAATGACCACCTCCAAGCTGACGCGAAATATGGTAGACCGAGTAAACAAACTGAATTGATCAAACAAGAAATTATGGCAATACTCGATCGAACAAAAAATGGTAAACCGATAGGATCTAGAAAAATTCGTGACGAGCTTAAACTTAAGCAAATTTTTGTTTCTAAAGATACTGTATTAAGTATGCTAAAGCAGATTCGTCATTATATACCGAATACAATAAGTAAGAGTCAAAATCCATCCGAATAAAAAACTTGTTAAAACACCTCTATTTATAGCTTGGGCCTTATAATAATCGTTTAGTAGAGATGATTATAATATTTAATTAAATCTAACCAGGTGTTATCAGGATTTATATAGTATTATTAAAGAAATATCGTATTATCACATTTAAACAATATATTTATTTGGTGATGAAAAAAATTTTTGAACAACTTTGAGACGGTGTAATTTCATGCTGAGACAAGGTATCAACATCAATTTTCATATACAAAGCCTGTGCTTTATTTACAAATTCAAAATAAAATATAAATTTCATAAATGAGCTTCACAACCCTTAATTCAAAACATACATTGTATTGAATTACTGAATTATTGATAAATTTGGTCGTCTTTTATCAAAATTTGTTAATTTTTAAATAAACCTACTAGTAAAATTCATAATGATTTGATCAAAATATTTGGAAAACTCTTTCTGTTTGTATTAGTTAATATAGAATAAATAAATTTAGTAAAGGGATATGATTTATTAAAGCCAAGTCTAGAATTAGTCCTTCGAAGTCAATTACTATCAAAAAATATATTAAGAGTCCAAAGGCATAAACAAGGAATTCTTATTTATTACCAAAAATATATCTAGGGAATTATGTAATAATTATTGACCTATTTGTTTTATAATGAAATAAATTCAAGATTGAACAAATTTTAAATTGACACCCTCTATATTATGGATTATTAAAAAAACAATAGTAAGTATAACAATTAATATAAGGCAGATCCTAGGCTATTAAAATAAATTATTATTGATAAACTTTAGTATCAATGATATATGCCATTTCCTTATCAGAAATCTAATGTATGGTTTAAACTAAAATATCCAGTCCTAATTACTATTAAACCCAAAAGATTCCAAAAGACTTTTAATGATTGATATAGATTTTTAAATAATTTGCTTCAAACCAATAATACTATAAGAAATCACCATAAAATAATATGATATATAATAAATTTTTAAAGAAAAAAAATACAAGGTATTTATTTTGCCAGTTTCAAAAACCTCCAATTATTCAAGGTAATAATAAATCTTATAAAAAATACTATCAAAAACCTTATTAAATCAAAAAGTTGGTTTTATTGCCACACCCATTATATTACCAAAATATGAGCTATTATGATTTCAAGGATTTTAAACTTTGAAAAGACATCTATGCAGCAAAATAATTTCAAAATTTTAAAGATATTGAAGCAAAATTGAATTAGGTAATTAAGCTAATTAACAAGGGGATTTTAATGTGATTAGACAACTTGTAAAAGTTTAGAAATATATTATATCAATTAAAGGAAATTGCTAAATGTATAATATAGATTTTCTCATTGATATTTATTAAATCGCATTGAAATATAATTTGAAAATTTTTATAAGTAACTTCAAATCAAATTAATTAACACTAACATTTTAATTTATGATGAATATCATCTTTCAAATCGAATTATTACTTTCTTAGACAAAGTTTCATTCCTCAAAAAATCGCAGTAAATATTCATATTTGAATAATTATTGTAACTTGTTAAACTGTAACTGATATTTGGAATTATTCATAGAGCATCATGAAATCCCATATACGAAAGAATATTGATAATATTACATTCAAATGAATCTAATATTTTTACTTGATATAAATATTCGAATACATATATCATATGAAATAAATGGACAATTTTTAATCTATTAATTAAAATCTGATTCAATAAAAATATCACTAAGATATATTCAATTCTGCGCTTATTTTATAATCTTAAGCATCCAATTATCTTTATAAATCTGTTTAATTCCTCATTTCTTAAAGCATCTAAAATATGACATCATAAACTTAAAAATTCCCATAAATATAATTTCAGGTTTAATATATAACGAATATTTCATCCAAGTCACCCATTGAATGAAATTAATCAAACCCTATTAATAAATCAATTGTTCCATTTTAAATAGTAGTATATTAAATTTTTTTTAAAAAATGACAAATAAAGATAGTTTACCCTACGTTGCGGAAGTGGAAGTTGCTTTAACTGATGCCGAACTACAGACTTTAAAAAATCAATATAATGCCGAATTGCCAGAGCCTTCAGTACAAACTAAATTTAATTATGCTTGGGGTATGATTCGATCTTCTAAAAGATCCGAACAGCAGAAAGGTATCGCCCTTTTGGGAGGTATATATTTTTTAACAGATAAATATTTAGTAAATATATTAAATTTAGCTATTCTTTGTTACTAGACATTTACAGAGACCACCAAACTAGAAGACGAGAATGTTTATACTACCTTGCATTAGGTCACTTGAAATTAGGAAATTATGGTGATTCTAAAAGAATTATTGAATTATTCCTGAAAGAGGAACCCAAAAATATTCAAGCCTTAGCTTTATTAGATTTAATTGATCGTAGAGTTGCTGCAGGTAACTAGTAAAATATGTTTTAAACAATTACATATAATTAATGTAGAATTTTATAGATGGATTTAGAGGTCTAATGATTGTTGGAGGAGCTACTGCTGCTCTTATCGCAGGAGTTGCCATGATGTTTAGAAGACGAGATTAATTTTCAATAAATTACCAATTGTATTTTTAATAGCTAAAATTATTTGAACTGTGATATTACTATTCTGGAGTTTTTTCTATTTTCATTAGTATATTAATATTGAACAAGTAGATATTTTTATAATTCATAATTACTTATATTGTATTTTTTATATGAAATTTACTTTAAAAATTTTTATTTATTATAAAATAGTTTGTAATCAGTATTATAAATGAATCATATTCTATATAGAATACTAATGATAGAACACTGATTTATTTAACAAAGTCAAAAAATAAGCTTAATAATGAATATTATCTAAAAAATTCAAATATGCAAATATTAAACCTTATATCCAATAATGAATCAAAAATTTTATTATACAACAGTAAAAAAGGAAGAATTAAATGTAATCTCCATTCATTTTACCTCTTCTTCTATTTAACGATTTAGAATTGAAATTTGGCTTCATTATAGACTTGCCAATAAAGGAATCAGGAGTGAAGAAGAACGTTTTGGCATCAGTTGTGTTATTAATACTATTATGTAAATTTATAGATGCAGCACTGGGAGAAGGAGAAGGAGGAGGAGGAGGGATATAAGTATGATTTTTATCGATGGGTCTATCTACTATCAGTTCTGATGTAACAGGAGATGAAGATGGACTAGTAGTACTACTTGGTTTAGTCGAGGTCGAGAAATTTGGAGATTTTTTAGCTTTCACATATTTAGATTCGCTTTTTGGGATAGTATTTTTCGTACTGTTTTTTGATGAGTGACTTGCAGTCAGCTCTTTAATTTGTTTCGAATCGGTACAATTTTGCTTTTTCAAATACAAAATTTGATCTTTTGACCATTCAGCAGACGTTGGAGCCTCAACAAAAGTTGGAAAGGGAGTCAGTTTAATGTGTTTAGGAATTTCACATTGGGATCGGCCACCTTCTAATTTATCAGTGTTTAGTTTTTCAACCAACTGATATATATTAACACTCTCTCCATGAGCTATTGGGTGAGGATTTGACGGCGTAACACAATCCAAATCAACTTCTTTTCTCAGTACATGATCTATATCTACTTGAGAAAAGAAGGCAACCGATTGTGGTAAATTAGTGAAGCCAAGGCGATAACTAAATAATGCACGTGTCCAAAGATTGGCAATCTGAAGTGCCATCGCTGCTCTATAACAGTCGCTCTCTTTGACTAGATATCTAACTTCATCATGTACAGAGAGCATGAATCTAGCATCAATATCATATTTTGTAATTAAATAATCCATAGAGACCAGCAACAAGTGTAAATAATCAACACCACTGGACTGTACAACCCAGTTTACTCTACTAGTCATATACTGTTCATTAACACACTCAGGCCTTAAGGTATTTGGAATTCCACAATGGAGAATGGGGGTTCTTGGATCGTTCGACTTGGCAATTGATTCCAATTTGTTGAACATAAAACTTTCGCTGCCTCCATACCAAAAATTCTTATCTGGACGACTCTTAGGTCCATAATTTTGAGTACCCTTAGTTTCTTGATAAAGTTGCTTTGCCTTCGCCTTCGCTTCCTCTTGCGTCATACTAGGGTTAAATTGGAGTAGGAGCTGGACTGCAAACTTGACGCCGGCACCGTAAATTCTTCCGTAGTTAAATACTTTGGCATTGTTTCTGCTAATACCCAGGATATTGGCGGTTTTTGAATGTAGGTCTGTGCCTTCGCTCTTTGTTCCTTGCAAATTCATCCATCCGAATGCAGTTGCGCCATGATCCCGGAATTGCGAATCACCGATCAAACTAGAAATCCATAATTCCTCGGAATCAACGTCAGCCCCAACGATTTTGTATCCAGGAGGAGCCACTACAAGACTTTTGAGCTCAGAACCAATACGATTTTTCTTGGCATTACTGGCGGTCATCCAAGTAGCTTCAACAGCTCGACGAGTGACTGTTCCCATTGTAGCAATCTGAGGGATGATCATACCATAATGAGAATGTGACTTTCCTTCTTCATGGTCAATACCCATCAAATTAGGCTGTGTTTGCCAAGATACAAATTGGGATTTGACGCGATCTCGAGCAGAAATCCAATAAGCACACATCGCATTCATTTGTAATGCTTGTTGAGCGAGATCATATTCACTAGACATGGTACCATCTTCAAAAGAACTTATATATCCTTTGGCAAGTGGATTTCCTACATTATGCTCATCACCATCTTTATGAGGGATTTTGAAGAAACAGAGCGTACTAGAATTTTCAGTAGGATATTCTTCATAGTGCTTCTGCTCGGGATCTGTGACGAAGATAAGCGGATTGGATGGAATTTTAGAAGATTCTTCACCCCTTGGTACTGCATAAGTCCACCCATGCTTCGAAGAATAATAGACAGGATATCCTTGCCATTTGAGTTTCAGGAGATAAGGTGCGATTCTACTTCTTGTGGTAATTCGAATTCTCTTCTCTTGAGGAACATATAAAGATCTATACCATTCGGGATAGCCTGGAAGCGTCTGTCTTGAGTGAGGTCTTGGCTCCCCATTTTTAGCATAAGTACCGTCTTTTTTATATTTTGGCTTTGTCATTCTTAAAGGAGGCACCGTCCAGTCTAAATGGCATAGCCACGGATCATCCTTTGGATTGGGATGTTTTAAAGCCTGCTCAGCTAATTCAAGTAGTTTATTTTCAACATTGACTAGCATATCATTATAACATTTTTCGGCGCTTTCAATATACTTCTCCCAGTCTCTCGTAACTGGTAAAAATGCTTTTCCCATAATACACATACCGGCAAAAGATACTGGATGCGGACATTTATCTAGAAATAGATCCAAGATTTCCTTATATACTTGGTGCGTCACTTGGACATCAGTAGCACAGTAATCCATTAAGGTCTGAAATTGGTCTAATACATCCTGACGTGTACCTTCAATAAACACATCACGGGCATCTTTTTCCATTTCAATGCCACAGTACAGCTTAGCGACTTCTTGAAGGCTGTTAACTGTGCCAAAGTAAGCAATCTTGCTAATTGAACTGATATCTGATGATTCAAGAGAATCAAGTTTATCATCCCTAAGCGCTCTATGATATTGAAGATATTTATTCCTTTGAATGCTACTCAATCCACCAACAGCGACATGTAAGCTCAGGGTATCTAAAAATACATTTTTCGAATTTTTGAGATGATACTCGGTTTGAATTCGCGAACGGTCAAAACTAGCAAAATGTGCTACAATCACTCTCTCAGTTTCAGAATCCCAAGGAATCAGCTGATTACGATCCTGAGTAGGATCGATCAAGTATGGTGAGACCCATGAATACCAATAATTTTCAGAAGCAGCAGTAGCTAAAACTGGGACACCTCCATCTTGCGCTAAGCATTCGACATCAAAAACAACCGTCTTATCAGGTGGAAAGGAAATGGACTTAGTTTCTCCTGTCTTGGGGCAATATCTTGTCCAACCTGGGGTCATAGCCCATTTCTTAGGAAACACTGACGGAATATTGACGGAGCTGAATTTCTTTGCTAAGGTGATATAGGGTTCCGAAGACAATTGACCTAGTCTATAAAAATGTTTACTAATATCAGAATCCACCAATTCAGGAAATTCAAAATTCACATTTGGAGCATTGTCGGAGGTCTTTTTGCCATAAATATTTTGATGCGTTAAGTGGTCAATAGCTATTTGTGTGATTTCTTTAGGAATCGGCTTTGATTCAATTGAACCAAATATCTTCTTTTTAAGATTATTTTCGAGTAATTTAATACCAAAAGGGTTAACTACATTGAGAATGAAATTAATATTTTTCTATTTAAAAAAATATTAAAACTACCTTCATTTTCTTCAATTTTATTTAAAGCTTCTTTTTTGGTATTATTGTTATCATTATTATTATTTTGTACGATATTTTCGCCATTTCTAGAATCTTTACTCGATAGCTTAACCGATTCATATTGATTTTTTTGTGAAATAACTGTATTTGTATGATAAGAATTAAAGCATTGGGAATTAACAGATATGATACGTTTGGATAAAGGGATATAATGGGGGTAAACTGAATATGCAGAAAGCTTTGAATTATACGAACGATAATATAAACAATATCGTAGCGTTAAAAGCGTATTATTAGGAATATTATTAGTGTAAAATGTTGAAATTCTATTGATCCCCATTAAATTATATCTATCAAAATAAATAAAAATTTGGTATAGTAATAGAAATGATTTTATAAAACTATAATATAATGACTGATTTGTTGGTCATTTATAATATTAAATTCTTAGACTTTACAAAGTTTATTGTTTCAAGCTCGATCCCTGTTCAATTTTTGATTCAAAAAATTGCAAAATATTTATGGGATTACCCAAAATAGTTTTTTTTATTAATCAATTCATAAAAAATCATCAAACACTAAAATATGTTAGATTGAGGAATCTATTATATTAATCCAAGCTCAATTAATAAATTTATCAAAATTGATAACATATAAGAAAATTTGGATATATATTAAATTTAATAAATTGATAAATATTTATTAAATTTTAGGCTAAAAACTAGTTTATTAATAATACTATGATCATACTAGTAATTTTATTCATTAGTAATAAAATGATCTAGTTAGACACAAGGATAAATATTCATCAATAAATTATGACTATTAAAATACTTCGATTTCGAATATGTATTATTAATGAGCTAAAATGAAGATGATAAATGCTAGATAACTGTAAATGGTGAAAAGATATAAAAAATAGTAGTCAATATGAATAAAATTGATGTTTATATTGCTTCATTTGATTGTATAAAATAGAAACTAATAATCATTAATACTTGAATATTGTCAAAGAAAATAGAAGTGCGATACAACACTAAGAGAGGAACAGTTAATATGTGATATCTAAGTTAAGTAATATATTTTAAAATGATATCAGAATCATAGGAAACGACACCATAAGTGGTCATACCGTTCAAAACCCTGAAATGACTGGACTGAAGGGATAATACCCTAAAAAATATATACTAGATTATGGATTTAGTAAAAAAGATTAAAATAAAAGTTAGAAAGTGGCAAATTAATTCCGAAAGAGATACAAAAATAGCAATCAAATGGATATAAAAAAATCTTTAAAATTTGAATGCGTTTTAAATAGTAAAGATTTTGAATTTAAATAGATCCGTAATTAGATAATTTGAAGCGGATAGATATTGATAAGATTGAATAGATTCAAGATCAATCTAAGGATCATAATATCTAGAATAATGTGGTGGAATTTGAAAAATTGGCAAGTTTTAGGATTTCATTTTAAGGTCCATATATAAACCTAGGAGAAATTTCAAACACTAAGAAACTAAAATAAAAATAAGATCAAAACAATCAGTTGGATAAAGAATATAATACTATTTGATTTACAAAGCAAACTCAAACCACAACTTTATAATTTGAATCCAAAGTTTTAGAGGTTTCGATCAAAGAAGGAAGGAGTTTAGGGCTTGTCTTGAGAGGGGGCAGGGTTCATACGTCTCTTTCCGTTGGTGAGAGTAACGTTGACGAAACGACGGAGGTACAACATTCTCTTCTTAGCACGACCACGAGGGGTTTTGGGCTTTTCTTGCTTGGCAACCTTGGGGGTTTGAGACTTGACTTTACCAGCACGAGCGAGAGAACCGTGAACTTTACCCATTTTAATATAACAAGTATAAAGTTATTATTAAACGAACTTTATAGTAAGAGGAATTTTTCTTTCTTATTAACAAAATTTTAATAATATTTCATATCCCATTTTTTCAAGTTATGGGATTCATGATGAATTACTCTCAATCATGTTAGTACATTCATTTCAGTTTATATTATTAATATATAAATATTAAAGTAACACTATGATTTTTTAAATAAATACGATATATATAAATCTTTATTAATTTAATAGAATGGGCATTGTTAAGAGTCAATAATAATATATGCTTATTTAGATCAAGCGCACCCGTTCAAATCTATAAATGTACCTCAAAATTTACTCTTTCCAAATATAGAATCCATTTTAAACCCATATTTTCTATAAAAGTTGATTTAAAGTGTTTATTAGATAGCTTATTTAAACCTTACTCAAAGTCCTAAAATATTAGTAGATTAATATTCTTATAAATTCAATATACTGTAAATTTGGACATTTTTATAATTTATATGATTTTGATGCAATATTGGTACTAGAATTATTTGATCAAAATTTCGAATTAATACAAAGTTTTTAGATCAGAGTTTTAATCTCTTGCTATGAATTTATTGATATTTAAATCGAATGTATTATCACTCTAATATCACAATTGAAATAAATATACTATATAATCAATTCTAAAACTCAACTTCAAATTCGTTTCAACCATTTAATTAGAAGTTCTAGTGAAAATTTGAAATCATTGAAATATCAAAATTGTTGTTATGTTTTAAGAAAAAATATTTGGCAAAATGATGTATATCGTTTAATTGAAATGTTTATCTCTTGATCATTATTATCTATAAAAATTAAAATTATATTTTTTAGAATTAAATTGATTCATATTCCAATTCTTAAATGAGAATTTAAATATAATGATATTCAAGGGAAATAAAAGTACTTAATTTAATCAATATAAGCTTTATACTATGCTGAAGATAGTGATATAGGTGTATTAAAGCCTATAGAAAATTGCAAAATATAATAGATAATAATACCAAATTACGACGAATATATAAATAACACAGAATATAATGTAAACATATCGGATTGATTAAACATAGACTGTAAAATCTGTTTTGATCAGGTCAGATATATTCAAAAATAAATAGGAAGTTGTGAATAGGGAATGTAATTAGAAGTAGAATTTAAATAAAATTAGAGAAAATTTTGAGGAATAAAAAAATTGAATTATATGTAAAGAAACTAGTTTTATTTAAAACAATCATAAAAATACAGACTACACATTGTGTAATTGAAAGAGAGGGAATAATAGATACCTAGAAAAATATAATTAGTCATTTGGACTTTAAAACGAATATGATTGATTTAATGTGTAAGATCAGATTTGACAGTTTTGGTAGCTTGTCGTTTTATGCTTCAGTGGATGATATGGTACCATAAAAGTAAGGATGAATTTTCAAAACCTGAGGGATCAATGAGATCAGCAACTGAAAAGAGAGTCTCAAGTAATTCACTTCAACTATAAAAACTATAGAAGAAGCTGATGAATCACAAGATTATCAACAATCCAATCTCCTTCAAAGATATCAAATTTGTTCAAAACACCTCAACTCCCATAGAACCCATCCAACATCAGACAAATGCCTGAATCATCAGTTTGTATGAATGATAAAGGAGAGATAACTTACATTGAAGAAGTGTGAATCGGATAAAAATATGCATGCGTCGGATTCAGAATGACATTGAGAGGGATCTAAATGAAAACCATATATTAGTTACATGAACAGATAAAGATGTTAAACATATAAGAATGTGCTCAGTTATGCATGAATGGAATTAATTAAAAAGGTTTTCGACATACGATCTAACATTTAGACTCGTCATCTAAGGGCTCATCATTTTATGAAAAGAAGAAGAAGGAAATTAACTCACCTGTTTAAGTTAAAATTATGAAAATAAAAGTAAGGAAAGGATCCTGTAAATCAATGCCAAGTTAGATCAAGGTATATAAAATATGGATGATAAAAAGATAGAGTATCAGAAGGAGTTTTCTAGGCTCTAGAGCTTGTCAACACAAACATAATGTCTATTTTTACATTCAGTGCCCAGTGCGAGATCATCAAATGACTGATGAATACGATGTAATGAGACATACCTTGATTGTTTAAGTTTAGATAGTCATCATTATATCATTAATCATTTAATATCTAAAGATATATCTTATTAATATTGATATTCAAATATACTAATAAAATGTATATCAACAGCAAAATCAGTAATCAGCCGCAACTTTATCCTCAGGTTGAGAGTACTCGGACGGTAATTCCATATTTGTTGTCTGTAATCATCATATAATGCTGTTGATATACACATGAGGGAAATCAACTCACCTTTCATTTCATTATACAGCGTAATTTGAGTTTAGATTTATTCATAAAAACTAAAAACTGGAAACAAACGTAAGTAAAGATCCCAATAAAAATAAAACAATAGAAAATATAAAATTTCAGTTAAAAAATTCACTTCATAACTAAGTTCAGAAACTCTAGTTTGAATTTGCGGAAAAAAAATCATCACTTCAAACAGTGTAAAACCAAAGATAATTACCTTAATCCAATACAGTGACTCCGATGGGATATGATTAGATACGATGATCTGTCATATGTTGATTATATAGATTGGTTGATTTAGAAACCTATGAGGAAACACTCAATTTGAGTGAACCTATGGCTATTTCCAATATCTCAACAAAGAAAAATTTGACTATCCAATTATACCATTGAAATGTAATTAACCATTATGGGATTAAAAATTATTTACTGAATTTCAAATTTTTAGTAATATGAGAATTTTATTTAAGATAATTGATATAGACTTCCACATAATAAATAATTAATTTTGGATATATATATATTTCAAAAGATTACAATTTTATTATATTTTGTACGAGATTATTTTTTATTTTTTATTTTAATCAGTATGTGATTTATTTTCTAATATAAAAAGTAATGTAATTAATTACTACGGAATAAATGTTATAATTAAATAATTTCTTTCAATTAGTAAATATGTTGTTGTTATTTTATCTCCAACTTGAATTAAATATAATATATTGGTTAATACATTTTACTCATTTCTCGGCTTTTATACTATTAAGACTTTTTTATGATGCGGCTTTTATTAAAACTATATTTTATAGGGATATGATAACTTATGATTCATTTAATCCATGTAAATTAAATCAAATGTTATTTAAATTCTGATTGTTATCAAAAATAGTGAACCCAATTCAAACAAATAAAACAAAATTAAATGTTATCTAGTTAATATGAATTAATTATACAATATCTTAAAGATATAATAGGATATTATATTATCTTTTAGTAGTAAAAATTGAATACTTAAGTTAGTTCAACTATCCAACATACATTATACAATTTTCAAATTAAAATTTATTAATAACAAATAATTGAATAGTTAATTTTTAACTCTAAAATTTAACTTATATTAAAATACAAATAATATAAGAACTAATTATATACATTATGTTTAATCCTATTTAATATCGTCTTTTGCAATATTTATAATAATTTATTTAATATCAAATAATAATCTCTCCAACTACTTTTAAATTCGATTTTGGTCTTTTAAAAATGTATTCTTAGAAAACATATTACTCTCACCATTATTTTAAAACATTATTTTATGTCAAATTAAGATTAATTTGAAATATTCAATTAGTATTAATTGTAATTATTTAATCATGAATTATTCTTGTATTATATATACTATGATATATTCCATTGAAATTTATTATTATAGCATTTTACATAGCAAGAAAGTGTAATTTTATAACTATATTTTAGTTTAGGTTTCAATATATTATTTTGCAAAAACACTTTGACTTCTGTTTGAGAGTTAAAAATACTATATCATAGATACATAAAATATATAAAAATAACTAACCTAAACGAAATAAATACATTTATTTTTATTGATTTTAATCACAAACTATAATATAATTATATATACTTTGACAGAGAATAATCTTGTCCATCACTCAAGAAACTCTGATTATCACACTGATGCAAGAAGTCACATTGGAGGTACCTCATTTCATGAACTGGTTGTGAACTCATCACTTAATAAACACGTCTTTTTATCTTCATTTTCAAAAGTATCCAGTCTCTAAGTAAAGTATTTGGTATTTACTTTATTCACAGTAAGCTACTTTCATTTAATTTGGTGAACCCCCTTAATTTCCCTTAATTTTGTAGTAATCTATTGTTTACCACTGCTGATTCCCTGTTTAAGCTCTAAAATTCTATTTCCTCCCATTTACAGTTGTCAACTTGTTATTATATCAGTCACAAATTTTTAACTTTAATTTTCAAAATAACTTCAAAAAACCACTGAATTTACAAGAACTATAAAAAATCTTTTCATATATTGATATTAAAGTTGGGGACAATAGTATATTTTATTTCATTTGATAGTTTTAATTGAAAATTTATACAGAGCAATTTGTAAAATATCAGGTTAATTATTTATCTTGTAATTAATTTGTCATTTGGGATACATTCCTCTTGATAGATTAATAATAATATCTATTTTAAGAAATATTTATTTATAAATATTTAATAATTAATTGATTAGCTAATTTCCGTAATATGAAAATTAAATATAATAAAAAATAAAATACTAAGTATAAATCTTTAAGGTCAATTTGCAAAAATTGGCGGTATTTAGATTAATTTGAAAGTATGAATAGATCATATATCAAAATACTAGTAATACAAAAATAACTCTATATTTTTTATAATGATATATATTAAAAATTCTACAAATAAGCTCCCATTTTTATATAAAGTTTGTATTAATTTCAAATATATTTTTAATCGATTTTATAATAGTTTTAGTTTTAATTTAATTAAATTAATGATGGAAAATGAGTTTGAAACAATACTAATAAATTATTGTGGGTATTGAAAGAATTTAGTTTCCTATTCCTGATAGCCATAGTATATAGGTTATTATAAACTGGCAACTATCCTTAATTGGCTTGATGATGATAAAAGTTGATGATATAATCAAATCATCATATTTAAAATATGATTTAATAGATTAAATTATATATATATATTTACTGTTGGTTATGCCATTCTTCTGATTACGTATTATCCTTTTATTTCAATTTTATTCTTTTTTATTTTTAATTATATTATGATCTTTCATATTATTACACCCAAACCAGCAAAATTCTATTTGTATTACATATTAGTTTCATTAACTCAAATATTGTTTCTCTGATTATCTTTTTGAGATTAGATAACAGATCAAACATTTTTAGTATGATGATAATTGTAACAATACATGTGATTAATGATATTCATTTAAATTAAATCGTAAGTTTACAAATTCATTTGCTAATTCTAATAAATTATCCAATAGTAGTCAAGTATTTCTCTCATATGATTTGAGGAATTAAAAATGTGAAAATTAATTGATTGATTTCAAAAATCTAAGTCATATGATGGATTGAAATTTGATTCATATCGATTACTATATTTCTAAATTAGGTGAAAATTTAAACAGAAAATGACCAATTCTACCCAGTGAAATTAGTCCATTTTGGGAAAGTATGGACTATAATTTGGGAGTGCTATCTAATCAAACATTACAATAAATACAAAATAAAACGTGAAGTCATCATTAAAATCCCCAAATTCATTTTTCGAACCAAGTATAAATTAATCAAAAAGTAATTTTAAAATTTGCACTCTTTCATTAATATAATACAACAAAGTTTGTAACAAAACAGCTATATTAATTCGACTGTATATCTATTAATTGTATCGGTTGAGTTTTATCGTTTATTTTAATGAGTTTCAATTTAATGAAAACTGCTCTTTATAGAGCTCCCAGAATTCCTACTAAACACTGCTTTAATAATTTAGCAAAAAATGCCAAAGTTATTAACCGTCCCACCAGAGTTTATGGTATTAGAGTACTCCAGTCTGTGAACTCTGTTAGACAGTTTCATACTTCTCAAGGTCTGAGAGAGGCTTCTGAAGAGGCTGAAGTCGATGAAGATCCCACCAAAGCTGAACGCTTCGTCGATGAGGCTGATGTCGTCATCGTTGGTGCTGGTCCTGCTGGTCTTTCGGCTGCTATTCGTATCAAGCAACTTGCTGAAAAGGACGGTAAAGAAATTCGCGTTGTCGTCGTTGAAAAAGCTGGTGAAATAGGTATACTAATTATTTGGTAAATATATATTGACGCTTTGCATTAACTAATTTATACAGGCGCCCACACTTTATCAGGTGCTGTCATTGAGCCCAGAGCTCTTAATGAACTCTTCCCTGACTGGAAAGAAAGAGGAGTAAATTTTTTATTATAATACATTTTTTTTGTGAATTAACTTTTTTTTAGGCCCCTCTTAATCAGCCTGCTTTAAAAGACAGTATGAGATTTATGACCAAGAACTATGCTATTCCCATTCCTCACCCGCCTCAAATGTCCAATAAAGGCAATTACATTATCAGTTTGAACAATTTTGTCAAGTGGCTTGGTGAACAAGCTGAAAGTATTGGTGTCGAAATCTATCCAGGCTATGCTGCTAGTGAAATTTTATATACTGAAGACGGTAGAGTTAAAGGTATTGCTACCAACGATGTTGGACTTGACAAGAATTTCAAGCCCAAAGATAGCTTTGAAAGAGGTATGGAACTTCATGCTCCACTCACTCTCTTTGCAGAAGGCTGTCACGGTAGCTTAACCAAGAAAATTATTGAAAAATTCAACTTGAGAGAAGGAAAATCTCACCAAACATACGGCATTGGTATTAAAGAAGTTTGGGAGATTGATCCTAAGAAGCATCAAGCTGGCTCTATCACTCACACTCTTGGTTGGCCTTTAGAAAAAGATGTATATGGTGGTAGTTGGATCTATCATATGGAAAACAATCTTTTAAGTATCGGTTTCGTGATTGGATTGGACTACCAAAATACATATTTGAATCCTTATCGTGAATTCCAGAGATTCAAGCACCATCCATTCGTTAAGAATCTTCTCGAGGGAGGTAACTGTATTGCTTATGGTGCCAGAGCACTTGTTGAAGGTGGTTATCAAAGTATTCCCAAACTCGTATTCCCAGGAGGTGCTTTAATCGGTGATACTGCTGGTTTTATGAATGTCCCCAAGATCAAAGGAACCCACACTGCTATGAAGAGTGGTCTCGTTGCTGCTGATGCTATTTATGATGCCTTCAAATCTGAGCAAGGTATCCCCGCCATTCTTGAAGAATACCCCAAGCAATTAGAAAAATCATGGCTTTACAAAGAACTTTATGAAGTCAGAAATATTAGACCTTCATTCCATAATCCTTTAGGACTTTATGGTGGTATTATTTACTCAGGTATCGACACCCTCTTATTAAAGGGAAGAGTGCCTTGGACCTTTAAACACGGAGTTCCTGACCATGCTGCTACAAAACCTGCCAAGTAAGTTTCTACTCACTCCATATTTTATATATCAACTAATTTAAAAAATTAGGGAATGTAAAAAGATTGAATATCCCAAACCAGATGGCGTCATTTCTTTCAATTTACTCGACAATGTTTCAAGAAGTGGTACCAACCATGCTGAAAATCAACCCGTTCACTTACGTCTCAAAGATCCTAAAATCCCAGTAGAACGTAACTTGGCTATCTTTGACGGCCCTGAAAGCAGATTCTGTCCCGCTGGTGTGTACGAATTTGTTGATGATGAAGCTAAGGGAGATGGTAGCAAGAGATTGCAAATCAATTCACAAAATTGTGTTCACTGTAAGACTTGTGATATCAAAGATGTCAGTCAAAATATTGATTGGACAGTACCCGAAGGTGGAGGTGGTCCCCAATATTCATACACATAGTTAATTTCATAATATGAATAAAATTTCTTTTTTATATAATAACTAGAATGTATTTTGTCTTGACTCGTGTTTTTATTGGTGCTGTTATTCAATTTCGAGTAATTTTATATTATAAGTAATATTAATTTTAGCTAAATGAATATTTATATATTTTCTACATCATATTAGTACTCATATTTGAAAAAGTATGAATCAGTGTAGTATGAATTGTGATTTAAAGGATCATATTTAGTTGTAAATGTAATCTTTAAAATTGATTATAATGAACTATATCAATAATTTCTTTAATATTTATTTTAAGCTAATCAATCGTATTTAAATTTTTATATTACTCAAAAGAAAAATGTCTAAATACATAGTTTTCAAGATATGTGTTTAAAGAATAATTAACAAGATATAAATATTGCAATATTAAAGTTTAATTATTCAACTTGACAAATATTTCAATTTGTTTGATATCATCTAAAATAAAAAATATTTTTATAACAATACAGAATTTAATTAAATTTTAATTTTATATAATTAATAAAGTATAAAAATAGTAAAATTATTAATTATTAAAATATTTTACAAAATAATTGAACCGAATTATAAATAATATGATTTGATGTTATTAATGAATATACTCTTTTTCGTCGAACTAAACAAATTTAGAAGCAGCTTGAATACTCTCTTGAATTCTCTTCTGTTCTTCTGTAGATAATTGATCATCAACATGATTTCCATTATCGAGAGCAGCGGGAAGACCTTCACCTGATTCGAAAGTATTGGAGGCAGCTTCATTTAAGATAGATGTAGCCAAGGAGGTAAACTCGCCACTTTCAGTTAAAAACAATTGACGACCTTCCAATCGTTCTTTATCTAAAACCCTCTGAAAATCTAAAATTTTCAACTTAGGAAATCTAAAAATACACCAGTGACGATAATGCTTATCCTTTTGAACAGGATTCTTTAATAATGTTAAAAATGTTAATTGTGTAAAGTTTTTTAAAGGTTCCAAATCGATTAATTTTTGAAATTGGTTATTAGTTAAAATTAAACTGGTTAAGTTAGGTAGGGCCTCATGTAAATTGGGAACAATATATTGTAATCGATTATTGTTTAATATTAAATTCTTTAGTCTCTTAAGGTGAGGGAAGTTGCTCAAATGCTTAAGTTCGTTATCAGATAAATCGATAGTATCATTCAAATCCTTCGTAACACCAAGGTTCTCTATTTGAGGAGCTTTTAACCCCTTTAAATCTAATTCTCGATCTTTAATAGGGTTAATATAACATGGTGAGCTATTAATAACATTAGCAGTGAGTCTCATATTATATGTTTAAGTATTTAATAATTATATTTTGTATTAATGATTCATCATTAATTTGATATAATTTAATATGAATTGTATTGTCCTATAATTATGGGATTAAATCCTTTTAATTTAAAATAAGCAATTTTTCAGTTCATCAAAAAAAAAAGCTATTCTGAATTCATAAATTTATCAGTAATTGAACATAATGATAAAATATACTAAACTCTAATTTAGCAACAATATAAAATTTACTGATATTGGTTCTGATTATGATATTATTTTTCACTTATAGCCTGAAAAAATTCCAATTTTTTAAAATATACTTTTTAAATAATAATTGAATAGATATTATTTTAAATATTTTTATATAATTATCGAATTCCTTTAAATTATAAATATAGTATTTATATTGAATATATATATATATATTATAACATGTTTCAACTTAATTTGGGATGCTTGGATCATTCAAATTATCTAATTTTGTTTTTGAATCGAATACCTATTCTACTCATTACTAGATATCAACCAATTCGTTTGATCACATATCATCAAATATAAAAATTGAGCTGGTATTCATAGCATAATATTCATACTTCAAAAAAGGTAATTATTGAAACCTTTTTATAAAAGAATTAATACAATCAATAATAAGTAACAGTGTGCTACAATTTTAAATGATGAAATAATATATTAAATCAGGGTTTGTTATTTTGGAAATTTGATGCGTTATTAACCATTAGATGCCTCAAGTCAAGCCGAAAAATGTATAATTAATAAATCAATACATATTTAATTATATTTTAAATACCTCAATATTAATTTTGTATTGATTTCATTCAAATTTAAATTTTAATCGATACTAAATTTGAATGTAATATTCAGAAATAATAATATTTAAAATTATTAAGTAATTTAAATTTAATTACGTTCTAGTAATATAGTATTTTTTTTATCTAATATTTTTGAAATCATAGTGTAATCAGTATCTGAGGCTGTTTGATAATTTAGAGTCAAATATTTTATTCAACTCAAATTTTGATAAATCCCATATCAGTGCCAAATTATGAATATTTATTGACATTCCAGTCGTTAATTGGTTAATAATAATGATTTTAACAATTCACCATTATTAATTTTTATCACGTTCAACATTCATTAATTGATTATCTTTTGCTAAAATAATGAATATTAAGTGATCTTCAGTTAATCAAAACATGAAACAGTTAGTTGATAAGCTATACCAATTTTATTCTAACCAATCTCATTTTGTAAACAAAGAGTGTGTTAAATATTTTTCATTTGAAATAACTTATTGACTTGGTATATATAAAAGCTAAACTGAATGATTTGAACTTTAAGTCGTTGTTCCTACCTCGTATTTCATTTGTTGAGTTGTTTAACATATTACACTAAATTGAGAGGATATAAAAACAAGCAATTTAAAATGTTGTGGCACATATTTAGTATAGGTATAAATACCATTATTAGTTTAAAATCTAGAATTAATGATACAATTTATTTTTTAAAAATCATATTTACGATGGATAGGAAACCATGTAAAAATGAGCAATTTCTTACAATTTCAATTATATAGGGTAGAACTATATTTTTTAGACCAAAGTTCAAGCAAATGATTTAATGAAGTATAATACGAGTATTGAGGATGTTTTTCGGAAGGGAGAAGATATTTTTCAAATCGGTTTTCTTAAGTACAATGATGGTATAGATCCATCAATAAATTGCAGTCTAGTTGCATCTAGTGACGCTGAGCAGAGGTGAACGCGGGATTGTTGTCATATTGACTTAATATGATATTGGATGCCTCTATTAGGTTAAAAATACCCAATGTTAATGAGGAGTTATAACGAATATTTAAAACAAAATATATAACGAAAATAATCGTTATATAAAAAGAAAATATTTACCTTGAACCTCATCAATTGACACATCAAAAGCAGACCACCAGGGTAAGCCCTTAGTAGCATCACTATTTAATGGGATATTCGAGTGTTTGGATGCAATAAAAGTGGCAGCGGCAGCTATCACTTTAGGTTGATGGGTTAAACAGACTGTGGTCTTATAACTGTAATGGCGAAATTTCATAAAGGATATGAACAGTTTAATGCTAGCTCAAAAAACTTGGTGCTCAAAAAGAGCCTTATTTACCTATCATTAACAAAAGTCCAAGCAGTTAAAGCAAGTTTCATAGCGTTACGCATTGTTGCTGTATCGTTATAAAATTCACCATTTAATCTTGCCTTTTTATAAGCTTTATAGCCTGCACATTAAAACTTAGAACCCGAAAATTATATTATATACATATTGAAACATTACCATCCCAATTTTCCATAAAATTAAGTACATGGCGATAGGGAAGGTCTATGGCTAAATCAAAACAAATTGTGTATAAAACAATGGGCTCATTATATGCTAAAACATCTAGCCATCTTCGGGATTCCGTCTTGAGAATTTGTTCTGAAGGATGGTTCGTTTTAAAAGCCCTTTTAATAACTTCATGAAGAAAATGTTGAATATGTCTGCCTGTATCTTCCTCTTTACAGGCTATGAATAAACATGTAACAGCAATATCCTAGAAAGTATAGGTTAATAAAAAACACAAAGCAGAATAATCGCTAAGGAAAAATCATACATATTGATGAAAATCTCTAAAAGTTTGCCTCATAAAAAAGCGATGAAAGTAAGTGCATGCTGTAGCAATTGTTACTTGAGGTCTAAAAATTAAATAAAATGTTAAAAGGGGGATATAAAATTTTGGAATTATATGGCATACAATCGAAGGGCATTAGCAATGTGTGTTAAAAATGAAATGCCTCTCGCCCGATAATCGATCTCTTGTTCATATGAGCAAACTTTGTTGATAATAGAGGGAGTTTTCTTCATGTCATTGAGATGGAAATACCATTGAGTGTTGTTATGAAAAGTGTCGGACATATTGACTAGTATTTAATAATAGTATATGACAATATAAATAAAAATGGATAAATTTTAGGTGTGGAAAATTACGCTACTACTCTATTTCAAATAGGCAAAATAGTGTAATGAAAGAAAAAAACCTGACGAAAGTGTTTCGAATTATGAATTTAGTTTTCTGAATGTTGATTTTTTGACACTCCACAACCACCCTTCATTTATTATAAATCAAATTCAATTCCCCTGACTCACTTTCAATCCTTCGCATATTCATGCAAACTGATTGGTGCTTTGTCTCTGAAAAATTTTCCTTACAATTAGTGATTCCAACAACCAATCACAATCGCTATATTTTCTAATAACCCAAAATCCTCAATATGACTAAATTTAACATAAAAGATCCAAAAGTAGTAGTACCTCCAAAGTACCAAATCAAATTTCAAGAATTTGGATTGCGTTACCATCAGATCATATGAATGGATAGCAAGCTGATTAACTTTAGCAATTGGGGTAAGTGATCATTAGAACATTTGACCACGATTCTATTATTATCCAAAATATTATTAATAAATTTATCATTCTATGAGTTTTTTTAAAGTACTTGAGATTTATTGAATTTAAATATACTGTCTATATTTTATATCATGGCATATTTAATAATTTAACATCTATAACTGTCAAAAAGATTTAACTTTTAAATAATCATTACATTGTAAAACTGATCACGAAATTATTTATTAAAATTTTAATTACAATATAAAATTCAGCTCAAAAAGGGTATTATTTAGTTTATTAATTAATTCTCAATAAAAATTATTTATATTTTGAATGCTAATTGCATTTATTGTTTGAAGTGTAAAATTCCTATTATGATCTGTGACAACTGATCAAACACAATTTTTGATCTGTTTTACATAGATTCAATCAATTATTTATATATTAACCCATTATGTATATGAGAATTAAGCTGGAAGAGGCCGTTTGAAATAGTATAAATAAACCATTATTAGTATGTAATATAGATATTATTTTGAATAATAATGATACGTACAATATCGCAAAGTATGTTACAGATAAAATTATTTAAATTTTAAGGTTACAATTCAGGCAGTGTTCAATTCTTAAAAATTTAAAAAAATTATCACTATTTCATTATAAAGATAAAGTAATATAATATAATTTTTAAGTATAATACTTTGAATATATGTGAAAATAAATATTAATCAGAATTAGTAAAGATTGTATTCTATATTAAAAAAACAAACAGAATAAAAATTATAACAAAATATAAAAGAAAAGGAGTCTATCATCAGTTAATTTAGTTATAAATAATTGTTATTACAGATTATTTAAAAAAAATATTTATTGGTTAAATTATAGATCAATAAAACTCATTAAACATTATATAATTCACCAATAAATTTGAAAATAATCAGATATTGAAACACTTAATTGTTTAGTTAATTATATATATGAATATATATTCATTTTTATTTAGGAACCCGTATAATCTAAGAAAGCGCATATATTTCAATAAAAATTTAATAAATTATTAATTTAAAGCTATATTTTGTTGGATATAATCGATAAATGAGTGAATGATATTAGTAAACTACTTATATTAAATATTTTTAATTTGATTGAAAATAGTTTAAATTTCATATTTATTTCATTAAAAAAGATAATAATAAACTTTAAATATTTTAAAATATTTATATTAATTTTAATACAAATAATAAATCAATGGAAGCAAGAAAAGGTTATTAAATTCTTAAATATTGATCATAGCTGAAAATTACAACTTAAATTGCTTGACTGATATTATTAATATATCAGTATGAATAATAATCTAGTAATTAACTTATAAAAATAGCCACAATCATTGTGAATGATATATTTAAAATCTTATTCAATGTCAATATGTAGCATAATGAAATTTTTACGTTTCTTTGAAAAAAGAGAAAAATAGGTTAAGATTCCGTGGTTCAATACAATCCATAAAATTATGACAATTTAATATTAATGCTTCTTTAATTGACAGTAAATAATAACTGAATACTATAAAATAATCCAACTATATTAAAAAGAACTATTTTAATACTTGATAACATATTAAAATAATTAATTAGAAATGAACAACTCAGTCAATGATTCTTTAAAACAATCAATTATATATTTCATTAGAAATTGAATTTATAATAATTTATAATTTTCTCTAAATAATTATTGTAGGGGTTAAATAGACTAACTGAGAATTAGTGTGTAAGACTGGAATGATAATTCAATTTAGAGAGGAATTGGAAAAAAGTGTGTTGAGGATTGATTCAATAATAAAGATAGATACTTTGTTGGGACTATCAGAGTTTATAATCGCTTTAAATTAACCATTTTCTCATAGGCGTCAAGCTTGTGAGGAAGTAAATAGAGTTATAGTATACCAATAATGTTGTACAAGTTGTAAAGATATCTAATATCACTCAATTTAAATTATTTGAAGCTAAAAAAATGATTAATGAATAAATACTTGAATAAATATGTTAATTACTTACATAGTTGCTAGGAACAATACCAACGGAGCCATCGGTCTTTCTAGCTTGCCACCATTTGCCCTTATTCTCGGCAACTTCTAAAATTTCTCCCTTGGCGAAGGATATTTCGTTGGGATCTTCGGGATTTGCTTCGTCTATATACAATTTAGAATGGTTAGTAATTTAACTTAATTAAAATACGATTAAACTCACATGAATAAAGAGCTCTAGCTTTCAATCCATATTCTTGAGGATAAGAACTACCGGAAGTATTAATAGACATTTGAGGGACGGAAGTACGAAATTGAGGTAAATCTTTGTTAATGGATTGAATGGGTCCCATACCATTGGCATTTCCGAAATTTGCATTATTTTCTTCTGTTCCAAAATGTAATAACCAATAGAACTAAAAATAATATTAATACATAAGATTATTAGGTAATATAAATTATACAAATTACATAGACAAAAGATAAGAAAATAAATCCAGCAGTACCAGCTTTAGCAGCTGTTAAATCAAAAGCTAAAAGAGTTTGAATAGATAAAATACAAAATACGAAACCAATAGCTAAATAACCCATAATCTATATATAAAAATAAAATTAATAATAAATTGATGACTGTTAATAAATAAATAATTACAGCAATGCGATAATTCTTCATAATACCGAATAAGACACATATCAATACACTTGTAATAGTAGCAAAAGTATAAATAATAGTAAACCAAATAAAAGTGTTCTGTGGTGTTGCTATACAAGACCCCAACGAAACGACCCAACCTATCTAAAAGACCAATGTTAATCATAAATCAATCAACATATTCAATCTAATTACTAGAGCCAGTCCAATCGACACCAAATTAATTTTATTACTAATTAAATTCTTCCATTGCAAAGGCATCTTTATTTACAAGCTCAGTATTAATTAATCAAACCAAATTCAAATTTAATTGAAAGAAATAAAAGAGAAATTTGTAACCAACTAATATAAAAAAATTAAACAAATAAAACTTAAGTTCCGAATTTAATTGTGATTTGAGTTGTAGAATTGCCCTCCCAATTATCAAACTATTACCAACAATTAAAATTGAACCAATACTTTAATTTCCGAGTATTAAGTACTTTTAAACTTTTATCCAATAGTTTCTGTTTACATTGTCTTTATGTATTATTCAATAAATTACGAGTAAACTAGCGTTAATTCTGTTTTCCAATTTTAAAACTGATAATTGATAATAGGTTAATTTTTGTACTACAACAACACTTCGCCATTTCATTAATAGGAGGAAATGATTGCGGGCATGAATTAGAATCCATTGTGCCAAGTATTGAAATGTCAATTTCTTAGAATATATGTAGGATTTAAGTGGAATTTTTGGAACTAAATATTACTAACAACTTATATATATATATATATATATATATATATATATATTCAAATATCCTATTTCTTCAATATTCCATCATTTTGATTTTGAAATTTATATCAGTTGAATAAATAATGAATATTAAATTTTAAATTTTATTTCCAAATAAAAATATCCCTAACATTATAAGAAATTGAAAAGAATTGAATAATTTTATAATATAATTAAATCAATTCATTTAATACTATAAAAACTTATAAAATAATTATTTTTCTTTTAAAATTACTATTAAAAATTATCAAAATTCAAATCCTGTAATATTGAATTCAAGTATTTTGAGAATATTCCATAAATTTACAAAATTTAATTACTAGAGAATCGAATGAAGAATATTTAAACTATAAAGTAATATAATTGGAGAAGGCAATTATGATAAAATATGAAGAGTGGTAAATGTGAATATTGATTTATCGACATCTAAAACGGTATATATAATTTAATAATAATATGATATTAAGGAGAAAAAAAATGAATATTTGTTGAAAAGTAAATTTTTTGAATGACATAATGAGTTAATTTGAGAATAATAAAAAAATTAAATGAAATATTATTAAAAAGAAAAAGATAGATAAATTGAAAATGAACTATAATATAAATTATAAAGTATAATTTGAATAAAAATGTTATAAAGGATTTGTGTAGGGAGATAGTTAAGACAGTTTGTCCGAGTGGTTAAGGAGTCAGACTTGAAATCTGATGGGCTCCGCCCGCACAGGTTCAAATCCTGTAGCTGTCGAAGTATTTTTCAATTTCTTTTAATACCATTTCAGCTTAATCAATTTTATTTTTCATAAGTGTATTAACCCATAATTTTATTTATATCAAAATTGATATTGTCCTCTACTTATGTGAGTGTTGTAATCGCGTTGATATTATAAATAATCATTCGGTATTTAATATATGAAAAATAAAAAATATTAATGAGACTATTATATACTGTAATATTGAATCTATTTCACATAACTACCATTGATTCTAAATTAATCAATCTAGAATCTGAGTTTACATCTAACAAACAGAATCCCATTAAATTAGTTATATCAGGATATGGAGGAACTCGATCTCATTTCCAATCTTTATTAACGCTAGGGAACCATCTCGGGTCTCAGAATCCCAATAATGAAATATATTTTGCAACTCATTCCGATCGTTTATACTTTGCTGACGACTTTCCAATGATTCAAAAATATGATTTGGGAAACGTTGAAGGAATTGTCAAATTACCAATTCAAAAACTAACTGATTTTTTACCACCTCTTTACAATCATTTATTCAATAGATATGACGAAATGGCGCGTAGTTTAGATCCCGATTTGATGATGTGTGATTTCTTTGCAACGGCTTGTATGGACATTGCCCAAAAGTACCGCATCCCATTAATTGTAGGGTATCAAACACTTGAAGTCGGATTAAGTGAGCATCCTTATTTAACAGCCAAATATTACACCGACCATGGTTTGACTATTCAAAATTTAAATATTTTCCAACGTTGGTATAACTATTTTATTGCGCCCATCAAATGGAAACACGAAATGAAATCCCTTATGGGAGAGATCAACAGATTGCGATTCAAGTACCATATCCCAGTTGACCACGAGCCATTCGGCAAGATTAAAAACGTTTTAAAATTAGCAAATACGTTTATTGGATGGGAAATTCCTAGACCTTTTGATCCCAGTATTAAATTTATTGGTCCAATGATAAGCACTCAAAATAGGACACTTTCACAAGAGTTTGCTGAATTTTTAGAGGATAAAGACAAAGTCATTTATATGGCATTTGGTACCAGAACAAGTACAATGACTAAGGACAAACTCCAAATCCTCATCCAAAGTGCACTCAACGCCATCAGCTCTAAAATTGCAGATGGTGTAATTATTGCTACAAAAATATCACCAAATGATTTGAATCATGGATTCACTATGAACGGCCAGTCATTGTCCCAATCCGACCTACTTGATGAAACCAAATCCAAGATCAAATTTGCATCCTTTGCACCACAACAAGCGCTACTCAACCACCAAAAAATTCATTTATTTGTCAATCACGGAGGTATTGAAAGTATTTTCGAAGGCATTTATAGTCTGACTCCAATGCTAGTGATGCCATTAGCCGGAGACCAACCAACCAATGCACAACATGTGCAACGTCTCAATATTGGACTAAACATTGGCAGGGTTTCCGACTCTCGAGCAATTGTTAAGAAGATGATACAAGTCTTGGAGGATAGAGATGGCCAATTCTCGCAAGGATTACTCCAATTCCGAACCTTTATGGAATACCACCAACTCGGGGTGGAAGAAGGCACTCAACTCATTCTTAATCAAATCAAATTGAACAAACTGTGTCGCTACAATCCCATCAATCCTAACATGAAGAATGTCCCCTGTGAAATGAAATACTTGACGTATCACTACCCATCTTTGTCCCATGTCAAGCGATCCAATATTGATATTTATGTATTGACTATTGTAGTAGTATTGGTTATATTGTATATGTTATGTTCGAGGGTTAAATTCGAAATGAAATCAACTGTCGATATCAAAAATGACTAAAGGATATCTAATTATTACTAGGAATTGTATCACTAAAGATACTCAGAAAAATTATATTTTGCAATTTTTGATATTTATGATTACTACTCTTTTAATGATAAATATTTATATAAATTGATTCACTCATATTTAATAAATTTTTCAAAATAATCATATTCCATCCATTTCAATAGAATTGTTAATTTTAGATACCTTAAATAATACTGTTACTTTCAAATTAAATGAATAATTATTTAAAATTTCAAAAATTATTTTTAATAACTCAAACAAATCAAAATTTTTATTTTAGAAATTAATTCAATTTTATCATTGGTTAAAAATAATGAAATTTAAGAATTTTTTTTTGCCACGAATTGAATATTGATCAAATTAATATATAATTAATGAATTGATATTTTAAATTTAAATCGTTTTTGAATAAAAATCAAACTATGAATTTTAATTATTATATTTATTTAATAATGTTAATTAATTTATCCAATACAATTCGTGGTATTCGTTTTAATTGTATATTATCTTTCGGCGATAGTTTATCAGATATTGGTAATTTAGACATATTATCATGGGGAGTTAAACTGGGTAGTCGATATTTCAAGGGTAGATACAGTAACGGTCCCGTTTGGGTTGAATACCTTCAATCTTCCTTAACCATTCCTAATATGGACAATCGATCTGTAGGAGGAGCTACTACGAGCAACAAGCTCACCCACGTCAACATTTTATTGCCAGATGTACAATCTCAAATAGATTCATTGGAAATTGTATCACCTGTGAATTGCCACGATCCCATTCTGGTGACTTATATGGCTGGAGGGGATGACTATTTAAATAAAACAGTCACACTCCACCAAGTCACCGGTGATATTGAGTATCAGTTACGAAGACCCATTAGAAAGCAATTTACAACTATATTAGTGTTTAATTTACCGCCTTTAGATAAGACTCCTAATTTTTCCAAGCCTAGGGATCACAGTCCTCATAATTTCAGGAAATATCAGGATGATCATATAGGTGAGAAGATTCGATTGCATAATAAACTATTATTAGCGATTTGTAAGAAGATTCAGTCTCAATTCTCAGATATCAAATTACTGCATTTCGATATGTATGGAAAATGGCCCACGATGGCCCAGTCCAATCCCTTCAATTCAACCAGCTGGGAGGTAGAAGACTGCTGTTTTTACGAGAAAACAGGCGAAAAACCCTGTAGTAATCCTAACAATTTTTTGTTTTATGATACTTTTCACCCTACTACGGGTGTTCATAGGGAGATTTCTGAGCATGTTGTAAAGTTTTTACAGAATAATACATAATTATTGGATGCATTAGATTGTTGTTAGAAAAACAATATATATTTGATGAGAAATTATGATTACAATCAACATTTGTTAACTTTTAGTATGTAATTGGATTTCAATGATTAAATCAATTTGCAAAAATTGTGTATTAATTTTAAATTAGCAGTCAACCATAATTTATGAATTTAATTAAATAAACTTAAATTCACTTTGCATTATTTTCCAAAAATCATAATCAATATATCATACATAAAAATTAAATTGAAATTCATAAAATATGACTACTGAATTAGATTTACCCTATGCTTGCGATCTTCACGTTCATTTAAGACAAGGTAACCTTATGAAAACAGTTACTCCCAAAGTAACAGAAGGAGGTGTACAAACTGCATTCGTTATGCCCAACTTAACCCCTCCTATTAAGACCACTGAACAAGCTTTGAAATATTGGGACGAATTGAAAGCCATTAATCCCAACGTAACTTATCTTATGTCTCTCTACTTGTCTCCTGATCTCACCCCCGAAGAGATTTACCTCGCCGCTTCTAAAGGCATTGTTGGTGTCAAGTCCTACCCCAGAGGCGTCACCACCAACAGTGAATCCGGTATAGAATCTTATGAAACCTACTACCCCATCTTCGAAGCTATGGAAAAATGCAACATGGTGCTCAACTTACATGGTGAAATCCCCAGTAACGCCGAGCAAGGTATCTGCATCCTCAACGCTGAAGAAAAATTCTTAGCCGAATTGGAAAAGCTGCACAAAAAATTCCCTAAGTTGCGAATTGTGTTGGAGCACGCTACTACCAAAGCCGCTGTCGATATGGTCAAATCTTTGGGGGACACTGTCGGATGTACTATCACCGTACACCACCTCGATTTAATCATTGATGACTGGGCAAAAAACACCCACAACTTCTGCAAGCCCGTCGCCAAATTCCCCCACGACAGAGATGCCTTACGTCAAGTTGTCAAGGAGGGTCACACTAGATTTTTCTTGGGATCCGACTCGGCACCTCATCCCAAACACGCTAAATTGACCAATCAACCCTGCGCCGGAGTCTTCACAACCCCTCACATTCTCCCATATTTGGCCACCGTTTTCGATAAGCTCGGATGTCTCGACAAGCTGGAGGGCTATAGCTGCATTAACGGAGCTAAGTTCTATCAGTTGGATTTGGAAAAGCTCCAGCAAAAGAGGCTCAAGTTAGTCAAGGAGACTTGGAGCGTACCTGAAGAACATCACTTCACCCTTGATAGTGGAGAACCTAGCTCAGTCGTCCCCTTCTTGGCCGGTCAGACTCTCACTTGGAAAATTGCTAAATAAATAGGTCAATATATCGTTTATATTTTGCGACCTAGGGGTATTTTGACGATGATACGATTCAATAAATTATAATCAATAATACATTATCAACGTTAATATTATCTAAATATATGTTGTATATATTCATCATAAACATTCATATCAATCATCCTGTTAGTGCATTATTTTAATATTGAATCACAAGTCAGTATAATTTAACAAAAAGAATTCTATAAACCAATTCAAAGCAGATAAATAACAGTAAAAATATCATTTTATATTTAATTTACCACTACCAATTTATTGTCCTAATTTAAAATTATTCCAAATATTATTAAATTTTATATATAATTTTATTTAAAGATTTTATTAATAATTATATTATTCAAAATATTATTTTAATTTATTATATATTATTTTCAATTTTTGACATAAAATTTCATTGATTTATTTATTTGAATATTCAAATGATTTTTAAAAATGAAATACTAAATAATTCAAAAAAAAATTGTATTACTATAAGATTAATATGATAGTGAAGATTGTATTTTGGATTATCATTTTGATTAAATTGAAATATGACTATATTAACAATTTAAAAATTGACATAATTATTAAAATAGTCATATTAAGGTAATTTCTATAGTGATAAATTGGTTAAGAAATTAATTTGGATTTTAAGTACTAAATATTGTAGTCCAATATTATGGTAATTAGTTGGTAGCGTTACAATACTAAATAGTATAATTAAAAATTGACCAACAGTTTAGTAGATTAAATATTGTTTAATAGTGATAATATTTTGTAATAAATATTGAATTCCGTTGGTATGATGGTGGCAGATGAAGAGCAGGATTAGAAAAATAATCCAAGCAGTTATCTATTCAAAATTATAGAATTTGAATCGTTGAAAAATTAAGGAACATTATAAAAAGCTGAAATATTGAGAGAATATGAAATACTATAGAACATCCTTTTAAATGATATATACCAACGAATAGTCGAAATAGATTTGGAAATGGGCTGATAAACTATTATTATATAATTGTTTTTTGGGCTGTGTGCATAATCAACTATATATTGAAATAGATTAAAATCTATTCTTATTGGTGCTGAAGAAGGATCTGACAAGACCCACTTGAGCAAGGGCGACCAGGACGACGAGGACGGATTCGGCAATAGCGAACCAGTGGACACGACCCAAAATGGAGGCTAAGATAGATTCGTTACGAGCTTCCTGGGTGCTGAAGGTACGTTGGTCACTCATAATTTGGTAGCAATGTTGTTGAATCTCCTGCAAAGTCTTTTCCATACTGCCGATATGTTCTACCTTGTTCTTCTTCAATGGTGACTTTTTGGGTTCAATGTGCTTGGACTTGATTTCAAATTCGACTTCTTTAACGTCGCCCGAAGTGTTGACGAAACAGAATTTGTAATCACCAAGTTGGTTCATTACGAACACGAAGTCACCTTGACGTGAAGCTTGATCGCTCATCACTTCGGTACCGTCGGGAGCTTCAACACTGTAGTTTACTTCGAAATCGCCACCCCTGTGAACTGAAAAATAGAAGGCTGCTTTGCTCTGGAGTTGTTGGTTAGGAAGATAAAAGCACATGGTTTCGTAACCGCCCATCTCATAGGATAATGTAAAGGCAACAACTTGATGAAGTAAAGTTACCAAAGCAAATAGTGAAGGAGCTATAATACTGAACACTTTCATATTATTAACGATTTAATTACAGTGAATAATTAACTGAATAAAATTTTATTTTGATAAAACAGTAAAAATTGATTAATTCAATATTTGAATTGGATTATTATGTTTTGAATTGAAATTTAATACGTGGCATCATTTTAATTTCATTATTGAATTCAGTTCCATTTCACAATAACTCAATTCATTTATTATGGGATTATTCAATAATTAAATACTAATTCAAAATAATTAGAATTTATGAAATACACCTCACCAATAAAAAACAAAGTCAAATATAATAAAATTCATATTTCATAAAATAACAATATTTATTTTTAATTAATAGTTATTACCACTTAAGTCCATGATTACAGTAACCACCTGGATTGTTCTCTAAATAGTCTTGGTGATAGTCCTCCACCTGAAAGTAATTTTTGAAGGGTACAATTTCCGTGACGATAGGCTTGGGAAAATGTTTTTGAACTTCTTGTTTCACTCTTTCAGCTATTTGACGTTGGTCATTACTGTGATAGTAGATGCCTGAACGGTATTGAGAACCGATATCATCGTCTTGTCTAAAGATTTAAATTTCAATCAATAATGAATATTGTTTTAAAGGAGAGTATAAAATATTACCTATATAAAGTGGTAGGATCATGAATTCTCCAAAAAAAGTGACCAACTCTTCAAATTTCACCTGTTGAGGGTCGTACTCAATTTAGACAGCTTCAGCATACCATGTCTGACCGCTACAAACTTCACTATAGCTAGGATTTTTTGTATTATCGTTAGCGTAACCTGTGAAAGTTTTGATTAATTTAGAGCCGAATTACTTTTTGAAATAGTACTCTACTCTCCAGAAGCAACAACCTGCCAAAGTAGTCAATTCTGTATTGTTTGCCATGATTTTTGTAGAGTAAAAAGATTTTACTAAGGAAGATTTTACAATTTGTATTTTTCAAAAATTCATTTGATATAATAAATGATTATTAACGATGTTGTTTTTATATGATATCTAATTAATTTAGAACCATGAATGATTTGTAAAAAACAGTTTAAATCTCAAAATATTTATTTGATTTGAACCTTTGATAGAATTGGCAATTTCAGATATTTAAATTTAATAATATTGTAGGATAAATTATTCCAAAGTATGTATTCAACAAGCACAGCTATTTTGTTATCACTAGAATATGCTCTAACTTGGGTTCGCTCTTGTCAAAATAATACTTGAGTTTAACCATCTAATCATTTTGACTTAAATATGAATTTGATAATTTAAAATTTCTAATAACGTATGAGTGCACAATTATTATTTTTTATCATTTTAATATGGATTTATTATTTATCAATTTACAATTATTTATAATGATATCTCAAATAAATATAGATAAAGATTAATACTAATAATTGAATAAGATGAATATTTCAAAATATATGTTAGCAAATATATACAAATTTATCATTATAAAGATATTTGAAATAATATTTGCTAATAATACTATTTTAAATTTTACTTTTTAATTGATTGACATTAAAATTAATTATTCAAAACTATTAAAATTGTTGAATTATATTAAATTTTAATATTATCCAAAGAAAAAAATTCAATAGACTATTAAGAAAAATAGTTGTTACTTAAAAACTAGAAATGAAAACCTGTGCGACAGCTACCGGATTTGAACCGATGCGGGCAGAGCCCATCAGATTTCGAGTCTGACTCCTTAACCACTCGGACAAACTGCCTTAAACAGGGGGATATTAAAAAGAAATAAAAACAATTTAAATAATTATGATTAAATTGAGTGTATATTTATCCCATAATTTAGTATTTAAATTCAAATTGTTTAATTTCTATTTCTAGTTTAAGTTGATTTTTATTACCAATATTACAATTTAAAATTTGTAATTAATTTATTATCAAATAATTTTATTATATAATATAAAATTAATTAATTTTTAAATATTAGATAATTTTTCTTTTTTAAAAATACAATATATTATAAATCAAAATGAATGTCGATCCTAGTACTTTAAGTTATGAAGATCAACAAAAATTTGAAAAATTTATGATGCAAATTCAAGTAATTTTCTATAACTACTCCTATAATATTCTTTTTACTTATTATAATTTTAGGCTAAGGAATCTTACCACGCTTTCTCTACCGCTGTCAACACCTGCTTCAAAGACTGTATCAATGACTTCACTTCTTCTGCCTTATCTACCAAAGAGGTAACTCTTAACAACCCATATCATGATATTTAACTAATTTAAATATAGAACAAATGTGTCGAAACATGCTTAACCAAATTTATTAAAGCTAATCAAAGAATCAGTAAACGTTTTGGTGAAGAAAATTTGAAAATTCAAGAAGCTATGAACCAATAATTTACTTCCAATAAATTTAATTCAATCGATCAATTTATCTTTTTTCTATAGTTAATTCTAGTTACTATTTTAGATATTTATTTAATATTAATTAAATATTTCTACAAATATGAACCATATAATTGAGTTATATACTATACTGGATTTGATATTTGGATGTTTATATATCTTATTATTGAACTGGTTCTATTAACTATTTTTGGTTTTTACCGTTTTAACCCAAATTTTAATATACTATCTGATAGTTACTAAATCATCAAAGGAAAAACCTGTCAAGTGAGAAAAATGATAACAATGACTTAGAATGATGTGGACTTAATTAATACAAGAATTATTGTTACTAGTAATAAAAAATTAATTTTTATTTAAAAATAATTTTAATTAACCCAAATGATTTTGGTTGAAGCTTTTAAAGGAATTGACCTAATTGAAAGTACAATGATTGATTTTAGTTGCAATTTTACAAATTTAGAAAGAATAAAAGTGGCGAGAGTTTTAAGTATCCCTCGATTCTGCATATCCTGGCGCCTGTTTATATGCGAGACCTGCTTGGAGGAGTGCCGTGGCACTCGTTAACATGGCAGCGCCCACCTTCTCCTTGACTTTAAAGCGTTTATCTATTTCGGCGGCTTTGTTCAGTCCTACTTTGCCAACTTCCCAAGCTATCTTTTGTACTCCAAGGTATTGATCAATAGTTTGAGCTGTCTGTAGTGTATAATTTAGCGTATTATAAACTGTATTTGGGATTGGTGATTTTTTTAAAGCAACAGCACCGGCAACTGCAGCTTGAACAACTTTGTCAGATAGTGTATGGTTATTGGATTGAGCATTTTCTAATTCTAAAATTTTGTTGATATCAATATTTTCAGTTGATGTTAATGGTTCATCTCTATTTGATAATAAAATGTTAGGATGTAAATTAAATATTGATTCAAAGAAGGAGTATTACTTTTCAAGGATTGTTTCAAAATGATTGATTAATAATTTTAACTTTTTTAAAATGACTCTAATTTCAAGCTTATTCTTATTAACTAAATAATTAATATTGGTAAAGTTATAATATCTAATATTATAAAGAAACTTACTTAAGAGAGCTTCGAGAAAATTTTTTAAACTTAAAAAGTAAGTGTATAGGGCTTCTTCTTTTTCAGCAACTGTCGTCCCCGTTTGATCGAGTTCGACAGCTTTTACACTCAATCGAATACCTTCATCCACTTTAGTTTGATCGATACTTGGTTGTTTTTTATACATAAATAAAGGGATACCCATATTCGAATAGAGATTACTGATTGCTGAAGTACTTAACATTTTGAATTTTTTTAAATTATTGAATAAATAAATGGATTCTATTAATTAAACAGCTGTATATGAAAATAAAAGTGAAATAAAATAAAATAAAATACAATACAATAGGTTTGGAATCTAAGGATTCACAGTAGAAAGTGAGGACAGTAGAGAGCGTTGAGAGAGATGAAGTGAAAAATAATGTATGGTCAATTGGAAAAAGGGGTTTTTATATCTTCATTGTCCAATGTGGATATTACAGAATATAATTGAACATTTTTCCAAATTTAGTATATCACCAAATTAAAGAAAATATTAAAAATTTTTGAATAAATTAAGCTTGAGAAGGTTGATTTTATGCATTAATTAAAAATCTTTAATAGACTAATATCGAAATATGGATATTTTCATCAAGCTTTTTACACGTGAAGATTAGTATTGATTTTATATGCTTTAATCATTATTAAATGGTAAAATAAAAAAATAAATAATCATTGATATATTTTCTAAGATTCAATATCAAGTCAACACAATGATTATTGAAAATCAATAAAACCATCAGTTTCATATACCAAATTAAACAATTTAACTTTTAAAATTTTACTTAAAGTAATCTCATATTTTGGCCCATACAAAATACTTTCAAAAAATTAGGTTAAATGAACAACATAGTCAACATTAATTAAGTTCAAACTCAAGTTAATCTGTGTATAATTTAAAGTTTATTTATCATATACTATTTAATTTTATGAAATCCAAGTTGTTGGACTTCAGAATTTGATTCGCTTAAAATTGCGTTACATCATTGTATCAATAGTATTTTTTTTGTTGAAAAGAGTTGAAGATCATGTAATTTGAATTAGATACTTGACAGAAATTCAAGTTTCATACATAACTTTTAAGAATAATAAATATAACAGAATATTATTTATTATCATTTATATAATTCATTTACAGTTACTATCATTGATTTATATATTTTAACTATTATTATTATTAATATTATTTTTAAGCTTAATTATTTTAATACTCAAATTTATTTCAATTTTACTTTCATAAATAAGTACTTAAAAAGAATTTAATTAAACTTATGATATAGAATAAATATTTAAAAATAATTTAAATTTATTATTATTATTATTTTTAAATTATAATTTATTAATAATTAAATAATTTTTAAAAATTAAAATTTTATACTATTAATTTTATTACATATAAATTAATAATTTAAAATAAATATATTAAATAATTGTAAATGTTTAGTTTAAATATCTAATACACATCGAATATGATAATTTTCAAGAACAATAATCTCTAATATTAGTATATAAATGATATAAATATAACTGAAAATTTGATTATTGAGGAAAGATCTAATCTTATTAATGAAATTTTCACTAAAATTTCTACTGTTTCATAGATTAGCTGAATAATTATTTAATAGATATGAAAATTATATTATTAATTTTAACAACTATTTTGATACTGACATTACCAAATTAAGCCTTAATTAATTTTAATCACTGAAAAATTGATATATATTTTGCATATTTTGATAACCTATTTTACACTATTGTTCTGATAATATATTCAACTGTTTGATTCCTTATCTTGATATTCTTAATAAACCTTAGCTTAACCATTTTACACGTGTTTTTTAATCAAAACTTTCTATACCGTTACCTAATTGTACGTGAATTGGATTCTGAAATTAACTTGTAATCGAAATTATACAAAAAATTCAGATGATTTCATTTATCTGAGATTTGGTACTGAAATATGAGGTGATGAAATAATTTTGTGATTGGTAAGTTAAAAATATTAGTGAATTAAGAGTACTTAACATTGAAATGTGTTGATATTTTGAAAATCTTTTGATAAAGTTCAAATGCTGGATAAATAGAATTAATTTATCATACTATTAATGAAATCATATCTATTTTAAAGTATTTCACAATATCTATAGTATTTAGGAACTCAATTATATATATATAGTTACTAATAAAAAGTATCGATTTTCTATCAATTAGATAACCAAATTTAATTCATCATTCAACTTGTATAATATTAATGGGTAGAAAAATATAATCAATTAAGACTAAATTAAGCTCTTGCTTTGATATGCATTATTATAATTAGATATGATATCTCAATTGAATATAAAGTAAACATTTTATATTCACATTGATACTGTTGAAGAATAATTTTTGATTATAATTTTTAAGATTAACTCAAAATGTACCCTCTAAATTCCGATATTTATCACCATTCATGGAACTTAAACTAGTTCTGAGCAGGCCTATCAGTATTTAATCAAGGCCTAGATAAACTATCACTTGCAACACGGATACTTGAATATTATATTACGATGCTATTTGATCTCAAAAAGTATAGCATTAAACATACCATTGTCATTCTTAATTAGATATGAATAATTCCGACTATGTTTCTGTCATCAAAATACAATAACAGGTTTAAATTTTATCAAAAAATCTTAGGTATTGAAATAAAGCTGGAAAAGCTATAACTATATAAACTCCACGTGGATTCAGATATTCCTTATTCTATGATATCATAAGATCTTTCTAATCAAAGCGAAAGCAACATCCAACCTAATAAAATAAAATATACTATACAAAATGTTTTAAAAGAGTCAATAACAGGACCTTAATTAAAAATACTAATGCATTTAACAGCCATTTCTGAATAAAGTCATTTAGATTATCAGATCATAATATATTTTAAACATAATAGATTCTAAGCATTATTAAATATATTCAAAGGAATTATAATTGAAGCTATAGTCATTTATAAAAAGAGTTTATTATGATGTATTTGACTATTTTAAATCTATTTGTCAAAATATAACATTATATATATATATATATATTTATAATATTTGTTGGCAATATTACTAACCAATTACATTATTATCATCTAATCAAACAATTTCAACTGTCTCACAATCACTAAGTTATCTGTCATTACACAATTACACCTTTATTAATAACATTAGATGATGGGTTAGTGAGTTGGTTTTTGAAAGAGATACCAATTACCATTGCTAAATTAAACATAGAATAAACATTAACTTATATTTACCCTTAACTTTGCATTTACAAACCCTGATCACTTAGAAAACCCAACAATATTAATCTTATTATTAATTAACATGATTTTACATGAATATTTATAAATATCCTGCTTATTTTTTATAAACTTTTAAATTATAAACTATTAAACTAATCTTAATAAAGAATAAAAAACAGCGTAATAAAACCCAAAATATCTAAGATAATAAAGAATAATAATTACCAATAAAAAAATTTAGACTCCTTCCAATTCTCAAAAAAGCATGTTGATAGGATTATTTATATAATAAGTTAAACTTATAATAAATCTGTCACTACAGTTTACAAGAAATATATATTTCAAGCTAACATAAATTAAATCCAAATAATTGAATATAAATTGCTTTAAATAAAAACAAAGATATATTAAAAATATATTATAATTTTATTAATAGAATAATTATTAAATAATTAAAAATTTATAATTGGATTTTATAGAATTATATTAAATAAAATTAAATAATAAAATTAATATATATCCAATGTTAAGTATATATATTATTAATAAATATAGGCAAATATTTTTTATTCAAAATATTTTAATATAAAGAAAAATTTGATTCATTTTATGAATGCTATAAAAGCATAATTATTACTATAGTTATTATAAGGTAAATCATAATAATTTTTAAGTGTATATTCTAATTTTATTAAAATTTCTAAATGACAAATATACTCAAAAATAATAAATATTTAGAAAAAAAATTCTGGATTGAGTTATTAATAAATAATACTTTATAAAAATTTATGTTCCTTTGGGTTTTTTAAATAAATAAGAAATAATAAAGGATTGAATTATTTTGATTATATTTATAATGAGATATAATAAATTTTCCAATTTTATTAGAAAAATTAGAAAATTAACTAAAATAATACAAAGTATAAAAAAATTTTGAATAAAAATAAGTAAGTTGGCAAATTGATTTTTATATATCATAAAATTTTTCAGAATGAATGAATAATTAAATAATATAAACTAATAAAAATATTCGTATTAAAAATATATTGATATTATGAATATAATCTTATTTTAAATTTAAATATAATTTACTTTATACAATAAGGTAAATATTATTAATATATAATAATACACCGAGTTATATATTATAAAAACATTTAATTTCTTTATTATAATATAAAAATCAACCAAAATATTAATATTGACAGAAATATACTTTAAATTTATATTATAATATATTATATTAATATCTAATAATTAAAATAAATAAATACTTAATTTTTTAGTTTATGGAGTCCATATAATACTTAAACATAGATGAATAAATTTAATTAATTTAGATAAATTTAGTTATAAATTATTTATAATAAATAAGTATAA
>JNEM01009169.1:0-20533 GCA_000697335.1 Conidiobolus incongruus B7586
TATATATTAAAGTTTTCAAATTTTTCAATATCTTTGAAAAACTAAAAATTAAAAAACTTGTCATTTCTTTCTATTTGAATAAATAGTTATATCAGAAATAAGTATAAATAAATAGTCAAGAGTATTTGATCATCCTTTTAGTTATAAAGCATCCAACTTTTTTAATATATAGACAAATAAAATGTCAGTAGATAAATTAAATTATACTATATATTATTTAATTATATAATATCTTAGATAAATTTAGAAAAGAATATTATAAAAAATTTATAATATAATTTTTCCATTAGTTTGCTCTTATAATTTTGAATATTGATTTAATTAGAAAATACAAGTAATTTTAAATAAATTACAAATATAGAGAATTTGAATATATAGTAGATAAAATATAATTAAAATAATCTATTAAAATTTATAATATTGAATAATAAATATTGATCATTTTATCTTTAAAATTATTCTAAAAATAAATTAAAATAAAATAATATAGAAGTAGTTATATTTGAAAAATAATTAATAATATTAAAATTTGAATTCTAATATTAAAAATAGTTAAAATTTGGGCAGAATAAATATCTTGGTAATATTGAATGATAATAATAACAATAACAAACTTAAGTAATGAATATAGTCACTTAATATTTTTGGCAAATTGGAATTTTGTTTTTTAATTAGAAAAATTAGATTTTAATTAATTTAAAAATGATATCTAATAATACACCATTTTCATTATTATCAAAGTATCTGTTTCTCTTAATATATTTAATTATATCTACTAATACAAAGACCCTCGCTTGCTAATAACTCACATTTTCCCTTATTCTCAATAATAACACCTCATTATTACTAAAAATGTCACCAATTGAAATAAAATATAAATAATCATTGACATTAAAAATATCATAAGGTAATATTTTTGATAACTTAAGTGAGATATATATTTAGTGAGTAAAATTTAAATTAAAACAATAGTGTTTATAAACTTAATATGAAAACACAAACTCTCGAAATTAGAGTAAATATCATATTGATTATATCAGCTAGAGTTGATGTTAATTACATTTAAAGATCAAAAAATAGCTCTATATAAAATAATGTAACAATAAGTATTAATTTTGAAAAAAATCTTAATAAAAATACATATAGTTATTAAGTCATTCTTCGTGCAAATTATTCTTAATATTGGAATTATAATAAATTAAGAGTTGTGTATATTTGTTAAAATTATTTTTAAATATTTGCAATAATTAAAAATCATGCTGAGTTAATTATAAAATTAGTTAATAAAAATTTTATAATATGTTTATCTTTTTCAAAATAATCAACTTAGAATAATAATATAGAATAGTGGAAATTAAGATCGGATAATATAATGAATTAAATATTAAAGCGTAAAATTAATATTTATTAAATCACCAAATCAATTGAATCAAAAAAAATATAGAGACAATAATCATAGTAGAATAGATTTAATATCAATTGTTATAAGTTTTATTATTGATTTAACTAGACCTAATAACGAATAAAATTAAATTACACAAACTTAATAAAAACCTAATATTCTAATAATAACTAGGAAATCAGTCAATTGTTGAAATGATGAAATTTCTTAAGAGAAATGCAAGGTGATAAATTTATAATTGGTGTGAAATAATATTTAAGTAAATTATTATTAATTCGGATTATAGTGATTTGAGATTATTAGAGCATTCAAAATGAATATATATTTATTATATACAATAATTTATTTATACTATATATTTAATAAGAAAATGACTAATTAAATTGCATTTTTATTGATAAGGGAATATCATATTAATTTTAAATAGTTTAATGACTTTTTAGAAATTAATTAACCAATTGAATTAGAATATAAGTAAAATTTAAATTGAAAATTAACCCACCATTTTTACAAGTTGTTAATTAACAATTACATCAGATTTGCAAATATTATTTAATAGTCAATAAATGTATCTAAACACTCAATTAAATTTTCATTATATTTTTTCATTTTTGATAATTATATTAATTATTATGATCTAATATAAAATTAAAAATAAATATCCTATTATTTTATTAATATTAAAATTAAATAGTAATATCATTATTTAATATATAATATTTGAATTATATATACTATGTTTTAAATATTTATAATTCAAATGTTTCAAATTTGATGTTTTATATTTTAGAAATATTGATTTATGATATAATATAATTCCTAGCATCCAGTAATACTGGTATACAGTAGTACCATTATTAAAATGTAATATATGCATTTGAAAATAATAAACTAATTATTTATAGAGTAAATGTATCAAATAATTTACAATATGATGAACTTTAGTTGACATAATTATTGCGTTACTTTTTACTAAATTCATAAGCCATGCCTTGATATTTGAACTAATATTCTAAATTCTACAAAATCCCATTTACATTAAAATCCAAAAAAGAAAATTGAATATTTCATAAATTTTGATAGCAGTTATAATCTTAATTTTTATTAAAATCTAAAAACATTATAAAACTATTATAAAAAATTCTAATAGTTAAAATTAATTATTATAATTAAATAAGTAATTAAAATTTTTATTTGTTTTGATTATAAAATTTAATTAATATCTCAGATTAAAAAGAGTTATCCATAATATTAATTTATTTTAATATTGTTTATAAATTATTTTAGAAAAATTTATGTTATATTATTTTAAATTTACAACTATAAATTGATAAATTAAGCTCCATATAACACAAGTATGATTATTAATATTACTGATGTAAAGATCATTGATAATAAATTAACACAACTAAATTTTTAATTGAACAGATAATTAATGTTTTCCTAAAATTTTTAATCCAATTGTAACTTAAGCAGGATTTTAGCAAAGTAATTAAATTTTGATAGCAGATAAAAGTTATAATATTAGAAGATAGGTAAAAAAGTGATAACGTTTATCATTCAATTAAATAAAAGGTTATTTATGCTAAAATTGAGCGTTTCAGAGATATGGATGACAATACAAGTTCATTCGGTTATTAAATTGAATGTGACCATATATAATTAAATATGTTGTAATAAAAACAAATTTCAAATGTAATCAAATTCAGATTTGACGCTCTATACAAATATTGATTGAGATCAATTTGGTTGGTCACCATGTATTAACGATATCATAGTGAAACGTGTATGAAGAAATAGTGACGATATTAGATTGGAATATAAAAGGACGAAAGAAGGCGGAGATTGATTGAAGTAAATCAACTTTCAAAAGTACTTAAATCACACATTTTTTTAAATATTTCATATTATATAATAACATTTGGTATCAAGCGTTATCAAATTACTCGTATTAATTTTATTTTGAATTGTGTTGAGTCAAAAAACATTACTACTTTTCAATATTAAAACTGCTTATTTAACAAATACTATTATAGTTAGTTGAATTAATTATACCAACAATGAGCTCAGAAACTGAGGGTTACGTGTTTGTAAGTATTATAGATATTTTCAACATCATAAGTGCTTGATCAACTGAATATATTTGAATTTTAGAATCACACTATGCTTAGGGTCAAAGATCCTAAAGCCTCTATTAAATTTTATACAGAAGTATTAGGCTTCAAGTAAAACTCATTCTTCTTAATTTGGCGATAATATAATGCTTATTCTAATGTTTATAGATTGATTCATGAAATGCCTGTGGAATCAAGTAAATTTACTTTATACTTTTTGGCTCATCTTGATGGATTCGTACCTGAAAGTAAAGAAGCGAGAAAAAAATTAGCTTTTTCTCGCCCAGGTGTCTTAGAACTAACACAGTAAATGTTTATTTGATATAATTATTGATATTTTCTAATTATTCAATTAATAGCAATTGGGGTACTGAAGATCAAGATGATTTTGTTTACCATAATGGTAACAAAGATCCCAAAGGGTAATCAATATAGTATTAAGTATATATCATAGTTTTATGTTTAACATACTCTTTAGTTTCGGCCATATTGCTATCTCTGTTGGTGATATTGAAAAAGCTTGTAAAAGATTTGATAGTCTAGGTGTCAAATTTATCAAGCGTCTTGAAGAAGGTAATCCTATCCATTGTTTTAAATAATGGTATTGTATTAATTGACAGTTTATAGGTTCCATGAAGGATATCGCTTTCATTGCTGATCCTGATGACTACTGGATTGAAGTAAGTTAAATACTCCGTATTTACATAACGAATTTTAATTAATATAACTTAGATTGTTAAATAATTATCGAACATTTAAATTGATCAAGTATTTTTCCATAAGCAATAAATTATATTCATTATTTCACCATTAATTCTAATCCATATATTCTTTATTCATTAAAAGCAACCAGCAACTATTATCAATTAATATTTGTAAATAGAATATCCAGTTTTGAAATGATTAAAGTACATTTCAGTTAATATGGATCTAAATGTTAAATATCTTTAATAAAATGAATTATTCAATGAGTACTATCATAATGATAATGATTAGAGGATGAAATTCTCGTAGAGATAATCTATTTCAATTTAAATCAATTTTATATAGTAATTGGTTCAATATTCAATATATTACATTTTGGCTGGTAAGACTTTATATTAAATAAATTCACATCAAATTTCTACTTGAATATTTTGTTATAATGCTAAATAATAAAATCGTAATATTCATTCTGAAATGGTCTTTTTCCAAAAATATATACATCAAAATAACTAATATTATTCAATTTGTATTTTATAAGGTTTAATAGATAATTATATTCCAAATTGAAATTGTTTATAAATTTTCACATCATAATTTGAAATTATTTTACTGTTATAATATTTGATTCAATAATAATTAATGGTTTCGTTATATATATATATATATATATTTCGAATTTGTTTAACCTTAGAAATATAAATCAAATTAATATAAACAAATTTATTCATTTATTTGAAATATCTTCATTATATCAAAAAAATCATAGTATCTCATCAATTTATTTTTCCAATTTACCATTTAGAATAGGATTTGTAATGCAATATAATTTGTAAACATTTTACCCATATAACATAACATAAAATCTTAATATTAAGGAAAAATATATTAACCAAATTCTATATTTATTTTAAAATATTTAATCAGTTAATTATATTAAAATTTAATTTTTATTAATTTTTATATTGAAATTTAAAATTTTTGGTTTATTATTATATTAAAAATTTTGATACTCTTCATTAGCTTTGATTATTGAGATGTTAAATATTTTTATACTAGTTTGTTTAATAACTGTAATGATTATTTATCCATAGATTATTAAAAAAATATTTAATTTAATATTTAATTTAATATTTAATATAAATATTATAAATAGATGAATTATATGCATTGCTATCAATTCATATTTTGCCTAATCATAACCATTAACTTATTGAACAAACTAGTAATTGGTGTTTGAGTATTAATAATTTGATTAGTAGTAATATTTAATCAGATAATTAAAATGATTTCATAATTGACGTCATATTATCTTTCGAGTAATCAATAAAAAATTTTATTATTAACAAATGAAATCACATTAGAATGATAACGTCATAATTATCACCCAAAAGGTTAGTACCCCAAATCATTATAAATGTGACTTTGGATTTTGAATATTGTTATTTTTTAAAAGGATTAATTAATTAGACTCTATTATCACTCATGATATTAAAACAACTTATGCAAAAGCGCTGCCTAATTCCACCACCTTTTAGCTATCAGCGCTTTTCATGCAGTAATATTCGAAAAATAACTCCTTTTCTCACAAAAAATAGTCACAAGTTCAGTTCATTGCAATTTGAATCCAAATTACATACGCAACCACAAGTTGTACGTTATACCTCTCCAATAGCTAGAGCAACCTACACCATTCTATATGGTGCTAAAAGAGTTGTTATAACTGTTGTAGTTCTGTTTTTCCTTGCTTCAGGTTATGTTGTGATTACTGAATACCTTGAGGATCACCACAATAAAAAGAGATATACTGATAAACCTCCTATCCAACTTAAAGAAAACCCTGGTGGCTTCCCTGTCGCAGTTCTTCCAAATGATGACCCGGCCAGTCGTATTGAAAAACCAAAATTAGTCATCCTTGGATCAGGTTGGGGTGCAACATCCATTCTTTCCAAACTTGAAAAAGATGCTTATGATGTGTATCTGATTTCTCCTGCTGACCACTTTTGCTTTACACCTTTGCTTCCTAGTGGTACAGTTGGTACGCTGGAGCTGAGATCATTGCTTGAGTCAATTAGGAAACTTCTGAGGAGAGTCAACGGAACATATATAGCAGGACGTGCGGATGACGTTGATTTTGATAATAAGATGGTTTTAGTTCAAGGACTTGATAATAGTAAATTCTACTTTCCTTATGATAAGTTAGTGATTGCAGTTGGGTCCAAAAGCATTACACATGGTGTGAAGGGAATCGAGTACTGTAACTTTTTAAAAACTATCAAAGATGCCCATGAAATCAAGAAGAAAATCAAGCAGAACTTGGAAATTGCCTGTCTCCCTTCTACATCTCCTCAAGAAAGGGAGCGATTGCTTAACTTCGTTGTTTGCGGAGGTGGCCCCACTGGAGTAGAGTTTGCGGCTGAACTGGATGACTTTTTTAATACTGATATCCCAGACCAGTTTCCTCAGTTAAGTGGCAAGACCAAGATTACTATTATTCAGTCTAGAGACCATATTCTAAATACGTATGACCAAAAAATATCTGAGTACACTGAAAGGAGATTCAGGAACCATAATATGAATGTGATTACATCAGCCAGAGTGAAAGAGATCACACCTGACAGTGTAATATATACCACAAAAGATAAAGATGGTACCATTCATACCCATAGCATCCCCCAAGGATTTGTTCTTTGGTCCACTGGGATAGATATGAGTAACTTTGCCTCCAAGATCGCTAAAAAACTTTATGCCCAGACCACTACTAGAGCGTTGACTACGGATTCCATGCTGAGAGTCAAAGGAATTAATACCGGTTCTGTGTTTGCAATTGGAGATTGTTCCACAATTGAGAATCCAAATCTAATCAATCGAATTGAAGATTATTTCAAAGAAGCTGATCTCAATCATGATAACTCTCTTAGCTATGAAGAATTCACCACACTAAGCAAGAAGCTGGCTAAGATTCATCCCCAGACAGCACTTCACCTTCAAAAGGCATCTAATCTATTTGATGAGTACGATAAAGACAAATCACGAAGCCTTGATCTAGATGAATTTTCTGCACTATTGAAATTCATTGATAGCAAGCTCACCTCTCTTCCTGCTACTGCTCAAGTTGCAAGTCAGCAAGGAAAATATGTTGCCAAATTTCTTAACTTGTCTTCCATATATACAAGGAAGCTTGCTAGCCAATATGAGCGATCAGAATTAAACAAGGATACAGTCATCAAAGAGATCTCACAAAAAGTGTTCGACTATGAGAACCAGTTGCCTATTTTTCAATACCAGCACTTGGGATCTTTAGCCTATATTGGAAACTCGGCTGTTGCTGAACTCGATGGCCCCTCAAAAATCATTATGACAGGATTTGGAGCAATGTATCTCTGGAGAAGTGTATATTGGTCTGAACAAGTGAGCGTCCGAACTCACTTGCTATTAAGCTTGGATTGGACCAAACGTCTACTTTTTGGTCGCGATATGACTCGATTCAATTAATATGTTAAATATACCCCATTTATTTTGTTGTATACATAATAGTAATATAATTATTCATTAACATTAATTTTTAATCATATTTAAATATTTTATGACAGTCACCAATAATTCATTCAATACCAAATTATGAGTTGTTTATTTGATTTCCAATTTATTAAAAAATAATTTACGAATCCTTATGTTTATTTTATTGAGTACTCCTATTTAATATTTTGAATATATATAGTTTATCATGTTAGATTCTAATTCTTTAATACATAATATAATCAAAATATCGTTTCTTTAGTTACAGTCAACACTTTTTAATTGGTCACTTTCTAAATTGATAATTTTGATCTGAATACAAATCATTTTAAATTCTAAATTCGTCATATAACCAAAATAATGATCCATCGGTTGATCAGTATTGTGGTTTAAGTTTTATAATATATCTATTATTAATAGGATATAAATTTAATTAAACTTGGGACTTGAAATAGTTAAAATCACTACAAAATATAATATTAAATTTTAGTATATTTAATATTACTCATACTAAATACATTTTGAATTTTAAATTTATTAACAGGGATAGTTATAATTTGAAAAATAATATTCTAATCATCCAACCAAAGGGCTAAATCGTATATCAGTTAATAAAGGCAATACTGTAGTATTAATTATATGAAATTTATATCAATACAAACTTTGAAAGTGTTAATAAAAACCATTCACTCATCAAATAAGTGATATAATTTTGATAGAATATTCAATCAAATTAATGGAAATCAAGTTCTATAAAATAGAACATATTAACTATCAGAATTATTTATTTATTTTTGCAAAATATTATACGATAAAACTTGAATAATTTATTAAGTTTGTTTGATGAATATGGCAATAAATTATAATATTCAACAAAACTAAAAGAATTAAGAACATGACCTATCAAATGCTTAACTTTAAAAGCCTTTAACGCATGTGAACTGAATCAATTCCATGGTTAATTATTTGAATGGATTAGTTGCCACTTTTGGGGAAATTTAATAGCTCTACACATTCAATGGTTGAAGAGTTGAAAATTCGCATTATACAATGCAAATTAAAATCAGTCGTCTCTATTATATTGGATTTCAACAATTTTTTCATTTTATTTTTTGATCTTTCTTTGTTAAAAAATTTAATTTTAATATTTACTAATGAATTTTAAATTACAGTTGATTAATTTAATTCTAGCACTATATAATCCTTATAACTCGGTTAACGGCCAGGCTAATGGTGCTGGTCCAAGATGTATGCAAGATATGAGATGTCCACAAGCGTCACCATGTTGTAATGACGTTGGTTTTTGTGGCACAGACGCTGTGCACTGCACTTTGAACTGCTTTCCTACAGGTAGTTTCTCAGATGATACTTGTCAGGTGCCAAACCCTTGTAAATCTACCAAGTATGATTTCACTAGCAACAACTTTAAAACTGCTGAGCTGGCTGGATTCTTTGGCGATAGTTTAAATGATGTTGACTTCTTGCTAGATGGAACTACTGGCAAAACTGACGAAGGTATTGTTCTCAAAATGCCTAAAGGGTCTAAGGGTGGATCTAGACTGATCTCAACCAATTTTCTCCTGTATGGTAAAGTTACTGCTAGAATGAAGACTGGTAGAACTGGAGGTGTTGTGACATCTTTTATTACTATGTCAAATGTCAAGGATGAAATTGATTTTGAATGGGTTGGAAAGGATGTCAACAATGTACAAACTAATATCTTCTATAGAGGTCAAACTGACTACACAAAGGGATCAACACATCCTGTATCCTCAGATACAAGTCAAAACTTCCATGACTATACTATCGATTGGAGTCCTGATGAAATCAAATGGTATGTTGATGGCAAATTGATCCGTACTTATAATAAAGCAGACAGCCTAAAGCAAGGAATCACATCTTACCCATCCACACCATCACGCGTAGAAATTGCCATCTGGAATGGAGGAGCCAATGCTGCCGGAACCCGCGAATGGGCAGGTGGTGAAGTCAATTGGGATTCTGAAGATATTAAAAATCAGGGTTACTTTTCTGTAATTGTGTCCAGTATCGAATTCCAATGCTCTAATACACCATTCTCCAACTCTACCACCTCTAAATCTTCCAACGGTAGCAGCAAGAATCCATCTACCCAATCACAATCTGGTATTAACTCATCAGGAGCTCAATCTTTGATATATTCTGTTTTGATTGCTTCTATTACCACTGTTAGTACTATATTTTTAATTTAATATGATATATTTTATACAAATTCAATTAGTTAAACAAATTTGAATCAATGCTAAATTATATCTCCCTATATAATTTTTTATACTTTCAGATTTTTACATTTGGGTTTAATATCTGAAATTAAATTTTTATAAAAGATTAATAAATTATAAGGTTCGAAATAATTTTCAGCAATTATATAGTTTGTATAAATTTTGATTAATCTTAGTTTTGAATTAAAAATAACCTAGAGTTTGACGAATAGTATGTAATTGTTTTATTTAAAATATACTTTAATAAGTGAAATTGAAATGAAATAGATGGATGAATTTGGTGTTCAATATGAAAATGAAGTTTAAACATTGATGAATAGAACAAATTCACATCAAACTAACTTTCAAAGTTAAAGTTGAAAACGTTGAACCAATTCCTTAAAATTGTGCAAATATTCGCTTAATTCACAACTCCCATACTGATTAATTTCTTATTCAAATACTCGTCAATTCCGTATTTGGAGCCTTCTACACCCAAGCCAGACTGCTTGATACCACCAAATGGAATACAGGAGAATGAGATGTCACCAGTATTGGCACCGACCATGCCCGATTGCAACTGCTCTGCAACTCGCCAGATGCGATCAATGTCCTTACTGAAGAAGTAGCTAGCAAGGCCGAATTCTGTATCATTAGCCAGTTGTATAGCTTCAGATTCGTCATTGAATTTAGCCACTCCTATAACGGGGCCAAATGTTTCCTCGCAATGGATGTCCATGGAAGTGTTAAGATTGGTCAATAAAGTAGGTTCGATGAATGTTCCCTTGGTACCGATTCGATTTCCTCCAGTAATCAATTTGGCACCTAGGGATTGAGCATTCTGAATATGACGCAATACTTTCTCCATACCTTGTTGGTTGATGAGGGGACCTACATTTACACCTTCGTCCAAACCGTTACCCACCTTGAGATCCTTCTTGATGCGCATAGCCAGTTTCTCAACGAATTGATCATGAACTTTAGTATGCACTATAAAACGGTTGGCCGAAATGCAAGTCTGACCAGAGTTTTTAAACTTCGTAGCCATTGCGCCATCCACAGCGTTATCGATATCCGCATCGTCAAACACTACAAATGGAGCGTTGCCCCCAAGTTCCATGGATACCTTCTTTACGGTACTTCCAGCATCCGCCGTCATAATTTTACCCACTTTTGTAGACCCCGTAAATGAAATTTTAGAAATTTTGGGATTCAAGCTCATTTCCTTTCCAATTTCTTTGACATTGCTGTGGGTTGTGACGATATTAACAGCTCCCTCAGGAAATCCTGCTTCAATTGCCAACTTTTGAAGTGCCAATGCAGATAATGGTGTTTCAGATGCTGGTTTAATGACTGTAGTACAACCAGCGGCGAGTGCAGCACCCAGTTTGCGGGTGATCATAGCTATAGGGAAATTCCAGGGTGTAACGATTCCCACCACACCAACTGGCTGCTTGATCGTGATGAGACGATGGGTTGGTGAGGGCGATGGGATCACATCTCCATAAGTACGTACTGCTTCGGAAGCAAACCAGTTAAGGAATGAGGCGGCGTAATTGACTTCATCTTTAGACTAATCTATATTAGTATAACTTTCTATTCAATTTATAAATATTATTTACTTCTGTCAAGCACTAAAATTTATTTAATAACACATCATAACAATATTCTTTAAATTATTTACCTTGCCATTTTCTAAAGTACAAATTTTTGCCAACTCTTCTTCATTCTCCATAACCAACTCATAAAATTTCATTAATGCATTACTACGTTGCTATAATCATGATATTAATATAAATTGAAATTGGGAAATTTGAAAATTACTTGGTGGGTCCATTTCCTCCACTCCGAATGATGAAATGTGTCATGAGCTATATCGATAGCATTTTGTAAATCCTTAACGTTACAATCTTGGACATACCCTATAGTTTCTAAGGTAGCAGGATCTAAATCATAATTAATATCAAGTCAACTTTCAAACTTATTTAATAATACTCTCAACTTCGAACCATCCCTCATGATCACCACTACTGTCAGTTTTAAATAATTTGTGACTTTGAATCAATTTGGAGAATTGTCTCGATAATAATTCGTTTTTTTGACTCATTAAAGGTTTCTTGATGTTGCTTAAGATTGTTCGATTTAGGTTAATGGAATACTAATTACTAGTGGGACTATAGGACAAGAATTTATAAGTGAATTGAAATCCATGACATCACTATTTCATACAAGGTTGAATACTTTGAGATGATCAGAAAATTAGGTTAATATGAATTCAGTGTTCTTAAGGCATTAATCTTGCATTATGATTTTATAATATGAAATAATGATTATTTAACTTAAGTAGATCGGCTAAAATTAAATTTAATAGTAAAATTATATAAACTTTAATGGATAAATAGGTATATTTACAAGAATTTTTTGAACTGAATCCACTAAAGCAAAAATGATATCAGAGTATTCAAAATTTTTTGAAATTTTTTGAAATTTGATTTCGGTTTGATTAAGTTTTTTTGTAAATTTATATAAAGTTTTTAGTTTCTATTACATTTATCAATTTTTCAAATATTATTTTATTCAGCTGTAAGAACTTTCAATCATTTTATTTGGGGACTACAAAATTTTATTTATATCATAGAGTAAATCAAAATATTAATAGAATTCATGCAATAATATATCAACATCCATTAAATTTAGAAAAAATATTATCACATTGATGTAGGTTTTAATTTATAATTTTAAATAATTCTATATATGGACATCAAGTGTAATTTTTCTCATTTTATACAAATATTTCACTATGATATATATTTGATTAAAGCAAATTGTGTTAGAATATAGTTCATTCAGTTATTATTACATTTGAATATGTTTAAATATATTTAAACTTAATTGGATATCGTCTTTTTACATTGTAATCAGTTTTTTATTTATTGCTAATGTAATTGGACAAAGTTTGACCTTTATTCATCTAATTATAAATTTTTCATTGTTTATGCAGAAAAAATATTTTTCGCCTAAAAATAATAAATTTGAAAATATTTATTTGAATTATCATTCATTTGCATTCAAATTTAGTTCTTTAACAAATAATATTTTTGTGTAATTTTTGATGAAATAAAACAAAATATAATTGTTTAAATCAGTACTGATATGATATAATACTATATTTATCAAAATAAACATTTACAATCATTAAAATATATAATTATCAAGTTTATTACATTTAATTTATTATATTTAGATATCCTGTGTTTTAATTGAAAAATGGAGAAATTAATGAAGATTAAACTGTTGAAAAATCATATTAAATACTCTGGTAATAGGATGACTGGGGATAACAATATGAGTAAATTTATCAAAGTGTCCCAATTAACAAATAGCATATATATGGTTTTTGTTTTCTCCTATTCAGTCGGCTGTTATATACAATAAATATCAACAAAGAATCAGGTATAGAGCTTGAATAATTAACAACCAACTGCTGAAGCATTTTCTTATCCATTGAATGCAGTTTAGCTATTTCAATACTGTTAGATAATAAAACAATCAAAAAACTCTAGCAAATTGATTACAGTTGCAAACGCCGTAGTTGTTGGAGAAATCAGGATGGCTTTGTGTAAAGTTGTGAAATACATTCCAAATCCAATTGATACTAGAAGGACTTGGGTTATTGTATTGAGATCCTTCAGTATCCAAAAAAGGCTCCTCTACAGTATCGAAACTACGGTAAAGTTTTTTATTTTTGAAATGATTGAAATCTAGTCTTGAAGCGGGATTGGACGAAGTCCTTTGCAGCTTTCCAGATGAGCTGTTCTGATGGGTAACCAGCTATTCAGGAAGCAGTTGGGCAATGCTTTGAAAATACTTTGAAAGCACTGGCGACAGGGGTTAAATACCAGCTTGACTAAGTCAACAAACAACATACTTACAGTAAACCAGGTGAATAATAATATTAATATATAAAATATTATTGAGTTATAAATGGCTAGTATCTTTTGAAAAACTAATCTAACACTTTCAATTTCTTTGCAGGTTTAAACAATGAATATATATTTACATATGCTCAAAATTTAGATTTAAAACACTAGCATTAGTAAATACAAAGCGGGAAACTATAAACATAAAGGGTAGAAGAATAGTAGAGTTGTAGCTATTTAAACTTTAATTTGTATATATTAATAACCAAATTGTAATATTTTGAAATGAATAAATAAAGTATTTACAAATTTGTCATTTAATTAAAAATATAAAAGTTTGGAACTATCCATAGTATTATACAGAAGTGATTTCAATATCGTAGCGGGGTATCATCACGGCATTTAACATGATTAATTCAGGGGAGAAGTCGACGGATGATAGAATCGATTTCAATATTGAAGGAGAAAAGCCAGAGACCAACACAACGCCGGAAGAGTCAAACCTTACAGGCACATTATCATAAGCATTTAGGTTCCAGAAAACAACCTTAGGAACAGAATAACCCGAATCAGAAAATTTACGTTCTATCATCTCCATTGCAGAATCATCGAACCTAGCACAGCTATCAAACTGCATATCAGACAGAATCAACAAGATTTCTGGCATTTCAGATGCAGGAACGTTTCCAGTCAAAGCAGTTGATAGAATTTTATCCATTGCAGCAACAATATTGGTATTACAGCACCAGTCGGACTTCAACATCTGGTCAAGCTTCTCCACGATGTTACCTTTCAAATGCATTAACTCTGGATTCCCAGAAAAGGTAAGGAAAGTATCGGCAAATTTGCCTGTGTTCTTGTCAGCAAGGTATAAGCCAAGTGAGACAGCAATATCAAGGCAAGTTAGATTTTTGTTCCTTCCAGCGGAGCAAGTCATTGATCCAGACACATCAACTAATGGTAGAATACTTGCATTACCCACAAAGTTCTCGAGTGCTTCCCACTGCTTTATAACTAGATTGAGCTCGACATTTGAATAATTCACTCCGCAAGAACTGATCAAACCCTTCAACACATCGTAAGGATATATTGCACCTGCATTCACTGTCGTCTTTCCTTCAACAAGTGATTGAACGTAAGCAGTGTATGCTTCGGTTGCATTGCGCATAAATGCCTTCTTGTAACGAGCAGCAGCAATCGAAGGAACATGGCTAAAATTGATGGAATCCCATTCCTTTGCGCACATAGGTGTTTCAACCACACTTGTAAGGCCTACTAGCATTTTGCGGTATTGCTTGGGAGATAACTTTAAAAACTTTCGTAGTTCAAGTGCGAATTTTCCCTTTCGAGGAGTCCACTTAGCAGCTAAGCGGTTATTTTCCTTCAAAGCATTGGCGAGCAGTTTGAATGCTTCTTCTTTCGTATTTTCAACTACAAATATATCGTCCCAGCGACCAATCTCTGATACCTTTTTTAACAAAGCGATGGCAGCATCCGGGTCATTTTTGTCAAGATACTTTAAGATCTGACGAAAAATCTCACGTTCACCAGCACCACCACGTGCATCACGAGCCCATTGGGCAATACGTAAAGCAAGACCCTTGTTTTCGACATATGCGGCTACAAAGCCAGCTGTGATGTCTTTTCCGCGGGAAGCACCAATTTTGAAGAACAGGTCAACGCAAGCGGAAGCTGTAGACTTGCGCGCTGACATGCCGTTAGTGGTTCGAGTTGTTTGGTTTATTACAGCAGAAGCAAATGTATTATCAGACATTTGAAACGTATAAAACAAGATATGTAACTGGATGGGAAAAGTAAAAACTAATGAGTGTAATAATGGTCAACAGTAGCTGAAACCATCCATCAGATAGTTGTATTGAATCATCCCAATTAATGTCAATTTATAATCAATTTCTCAATTGTATATACAATATATTGTCTCATCTTTTAATTCATGATTGGAAGTTAAAAAATTGAATTTACCAAAAAAGGAAGAAAGAGGTATGTATTTGTTTTACAAAAGAAATATAAGAATAAACTTAATATAATTATTTTTTAAGAAAAACATACTAAATATTTATTATTTAGAAATCTAAATTTTATGAATTAGATATTTTTATGATTAAACTGAGACAAGATATATTGAACTTTTGATTACTTATATGATTGATTCCATTTAAATAAATACATTATATGAAAATTAGGCTACACTAATAAGATATAGATAATGCTTAATTATTCATTATCGAAGTTGTTATATTTAGACAAAGTCACATGAACTCAGATTCTTTGTTAAGATGTATAGGTGGGTTTGGGAAATAATCTGATAATGTCAAAATATTTATAATATCATTAAAACTAATAAATTTTTTGACATAATATTGCCAGCTGTTAAATTATGACCAAAATATAAAGATTTATGTTGATTTGGTAAATATGATTGCACTTTCCTGAAAATATATTATATAAAAATGGAATTACCTATATAAGTAATTGGCGGTACAATGTTTATTTTGGATTTTAATTTCAGCGAATTGGGATATTTATATATCTTTATTTGGTAATTGACTGAATATTTTTTTATTTTTAGGAAAATTTTGTTTAAATTACAGCGAAATTTTGTTCATCATAAATGAATAAATATTAATATTGGTAATATATTAACGATTTTGTTTATTTTTGGAAAATACCATACCTCAGTTTAACATATATGTGATAATTATTTGATCTTTATTTGGTACTATAGGATTTTTAACCATTTCATTCATAATTTTATTTCATTATTCAGATTATCCATAAAATATAAAATTGTAAAATTAACACTCTGTTCAATGTCAAAAAATTGCAACAAATATATGTTTCAAATTTGATCAAATGGCAAAAGATTTCATATCAATCAGTAATATTGCAGGGATTGAAAATTTGTACGAGCCAGGAAATTAATTTTTCAAGCTATTTTATCTCAGAAAAAGTACATGAGGGAGAATAAATATATAATTTTAGATATAATTATTAAAATATATATATATATAATATATTAATATGTATTTTCCCAACTTGGGAATAAAGTGAGATTGTTAACATCGATAATAGAAATGTAAATTCTACATTAATTATATTGGTGTGGTCTGAAACTAGTTGATTTGTGCATTTTTTAAGTGATGGATATTGTAGAAATAAAAAAATTCCCATGAAATAAAAAAACAAATTGACGGAAACATCTATAAATACACCCATTAGCTGAGATATGTGAAGTCAAGGAAAAAAGATATCTTATGGATGGTTTCGGCAATCTTTAACCACCACTTCTCTCACCAGTTTTTTTGCCATCCAGTCAGATATCTTTTTGAATTCACTTACCGTCTCGTAACTCATTCTTGTCTGTTGTAATCTCTTAATCTACTCGGACTCCTAACGTTGGGATGTTGCAAGTAAAAAAAGGTATCATGGATGGTTACTGCAACCTTTCGACACCATTACCACTCTCAATAGTTTTTTTTTCATCATCCAGTTATATATTCTTTAAACTTGCAGAACATCTGATGATTAATTTGTTCCTGATTTTATCAATCATCTACTCATTCCACTAGCGTTAAGGTAAATGAAGTTGAAGAAAGATATCTTATGGATGGTTTCAGCAACCCTTTACTACTACCACCTCTCATTTTAGAGTCTGTTTTATTACCATCCTGGCAGATATTTTTTTTCAATATTAGGATGACGAATAGTTCATTTACTCTGCGGTTATCATTCAATCCACTAGTGGCTACTATCATATGTAATCTCATAAGTCTACTTCCATGAGTTAGGCTGATCTGTTCTTCAAAATCGGTTTTCCTCTGGCAAAGACATTACAGCTGACTTTGCAGCTGCATATGTTGAAAACAAGGGTCTTGCTTTACGTATTGCCCAATGGGCTCGTGATGCACGTTTTGGTGCTGGTGAACGTAAGATTTTTCGTCAGATTTTAAAGTATCTTGACAAAAATGACCCAGATACTGCCGTCGCTCTGTTGAACAAGGCTGCTGAGATTGGTCGCTTAGAAGATATATTCGTAATTGAACACACAAAGGAAAAAGTATTCTACCTGGTTATTCTGTTCCGAAAATTGTTTTCTGGAACTTAGATGCATATAATAATGTGCCTGTAAGGTTTGACTCTTCCGGTGTTGTGTTGGTCTCTGACTTTTCTCCTTCAATGTTGAAATCGATTCTATCATCCGTCGACTTCTTTCCTCAATTGAACATGTTAAACGCCGTGATGATGTCTCGCTACGATATTGAAATTGCGCCTTCTGAATGCTATTAAAAGTCAAATTTAATTGAATGTAAATTTAATAAAATCACCATATGTAAATACTTAAATTATGACTCATCCAATGGAAAATGTTGCATATGGATAATCCTTCAATTTTACTTTCTAATGCAGGTTATACTAATTTTTTATTTGTATTAAGCAGTTGAACCCTATTTAGTTAATTTTCAATCATCTTGATAATGTTAACTTCAGTTTCTATTTTGCTCTTGACTTGTAATATGAAATTATTGCGTAATTGGCAATGTATTAAAATCAAAACTGTATTAATAACAATTATCCAACTAATCTTATTTATTACTTATTATCTTTTTCAGCAAAACTAAGCAGCTTTTTGGCTTATAGCAAAGTATACATTCAAGCTTTATTCGCAGTGGTTTCAATATATTGTAAGATTATTTCTCATTCATCTCCTGAACAGTCAATTGCTCAGCGATATATCCAATCTAGAAACCTAAAGTACATTTTCCAACCATGCTTCAAGATTGTAAAATACTAATCCTTCCAATGATGCAAAAGTAACGAGCGGTGATAAAAATACAAATGCTATCATGATCTGACACTACTGAGGAGGCTTTTAAGGATACTAAAGGATCTCAATGCATTAACTCAAGTTTTTCTAGTATCAATTTAATTTGGAATGTATTTCACAACTTTACACAAAACCATCCTCAATTCTCCAAAAACTACGGGGTTTGCAATTGTAATCAATTTGCTAGAGTTTTCTGATTATTTTATTATCTAACGATATTGAAATATCTAAACTGCATTCAATAGTTGGTTGTCTTAATGATTCAACTAATATGGCTGCATTTATATTTAATTTAATTGTATTAAAAGCTAGGGAAATATTTAATCAAAACCAGATATCTATTATTATTTTACTTTAAAATTTTGATCAATTTATTTATTCAGGTATATTCAAAGATATTACTATTAATTTTGTGTATATAGTTAAATTGAAATTTATGTCACTACTGATTAATCCCTCAAAGTTTATATTTTTATTATTTAACTCTTAATTGTCTAAATAATACTTTTAGAATATTCAATTTCAGCAGTTCAACAATTGATAACTCACTTTAAAAAATTCAAACCATTTTAATTTCAAATATCATCTAATTAAAATATATTGATAATTATAAGAACATGTAAGTATAGTGGTAGTTAAACCAATATAGTGCAGAGGAAGACTTAATATAAAAGTAGCATGGTAGGGTAATGTGGAATGTAGTGTGCAAGTGTAAACAAAGTTTAATTAAGCTTCAAACTGGGATGAGTCACCAATATATTAAGATTTATATTAGGTAGTATCAATATACTATGATATTAATAGAATATAGTCTTAATTTTAAAAGTAATGTAAAAGATAAAAATAGTAAGAATTGAAAAGAAAAAGAGGAGCTTAGTTTATTAGATAATTCAATATTATTTATATAAATAATTTAGTTATAAAAGTATAAATTAACTATATAATCTATAGTTAATTGAATTATATAGAAATATATATAAGAACTTAAAAAACTAGTTGCTTAATAGAACTACTATTAATATTAATAAAGTTTTGTATTTTAAATTTAAAATATTTTAAGTTAAAATTTATTATTTTATAAATAATATTTAATTACTTAAATAATATTACTAGATTGATAATATTTTATAATTTTTTATTTAATAATAAATATAAATATTAAATAAAAACAGATGTAATATATATTTGAGAAATACTAAATAATTGAAATATATTTAAGCCACCAAACTTGATTAATTTTACTATATTAGTTTTGATTAATATTATAAATTAATTAAAATCATTAATATCTCAAATATTTTTATTAATGAATCAATAATAAAATAGTTTAATTATATTTTTTAGAAAATTAGTTTTTGGATATTTTTTGAAATAATCCAATTTTTTTATTAATTTTAAACTAATAAAGTAATATATAATAAATATTCTATTTAAAATAAAAACATCTATTAAATAAGAAAAATTGAGAATTTTTTGAATTTTAATTATTAACTATAATACTAGTTTTGAAAAATAAGTTATATATAAGATAAATAAGAGTATTTATATTCTTAGATTATATTTTTATATATTAATATTTTATTATCTTTTATTATAATTTTTTATTAAAAAATATATTATTAAATTTAATTAAATTTAAATAATATTTATCAAAAATCTTTAATTTTAGTATTATCAATGCTTAATAACAAACTTTTTTAAATCATTTCAAATTTATAAATAACTTTGAATATTTTATTTAACATTACCATATATTATCAAATATGTTATTATATAATCAAAAAAAAATA
>JNEM01009171.1:0-23393 GCA_000697335.1 Conidiobolus incongruus B7586
AATGAAATAATTTAAATTTTATTCTATTATTAAAAAATTATAATTAAAATTATATTTAAAAATATATAAATATAATGTTGTATATTTTATAATAATATAATTAATTAAATATTTAAATGCTAAATATTTCAGAAATTAGAAAATTAAAGAGTATATTATTTTAATTTAATTAATTAAAAAAATTAATTTTAATTAAAATAGATTATATATTTATATCAGTTATAAATCTTTATTTTGATAGTAAAGTTATTTTTATAATATTATTAGATATTATCATTACTCTTGATTCACTTATATATTATAAAGACTTATTAGTTATCTATAGTCTTTGTCTTTATATTGATGAGCTTTAACCCCTTAAAAGATAAATTATTAAGAGATTAATTCTTTAAATTGTTATATATAAATTTCTTTATAATTCAATTAATTATAAATTATTTGATTAATTTAAACTTTTGTAACTAAATTAATTATATAAATAACATTGAATCATTTAATAAACAAGGTTTTTTTTAATTTTTACTATTTTTGATTTTTTATATTATTTTTAAGATTGAGACTATATTTTATCAATATTATAATATATTAACATTACCAAATATAAATCTTGATATATTAATGACTCATCCCAGTTTGAAGTTTAATTAAACTTTGTTTATTATTTCATATTATATTACCATATTCTATGCCACATTATTTTTGTATTAAGTCTTCCTTTATATTATATCAATAACTTTTTACTACTATACTTACATAAATGATAATTTATGAATTACCTTGGATATATAATTCTAGTTAAGAATATTATAATAAAAAACCTATTTCTATTATAAATTAATTGATTATTTAAATTTTTAAGTTATTATTTATTAATTGGTAATTAAGTTAAAAACAAAGATAATATTAATTCTTTGAAATTTTCAGTTAATGATATTATAGATATTTGTGATTTACAAGCAATCCAAATTATAATTTCAGTATTCTTGCCTATTAATATATCAAACAGTCATAATATCCAACTTTTTCCCTATTCCTTGACACTAAGTCACAGCTTATTATCAATAAATCTTTTCTAGCTAGTTGTCAAATTATTTGAAATTTTAACAAAAATAGTGATATTATATTTTCAAAATTAGAATAATTGAGTTTAAGTTGATATCATTTTAAAAATTATCAATCATAATTTGGTCAATTTGAATATGATTTTTGTTTTAACCAGATATTGTTGAATGTGAAATTTATTATCAATTTGATGAAAGATAATAATATAATCTTATATAAAGGATTCACAATTACTAATCTGTAAATCAATTTAGGAAAAAGTTTGTCTAATATTTTGTTCAAAATTGATTATGAAAATTCTAATTTAAATAAAAAAGAATAATTATATTGTATACCCTTTCAAAAGAATAAAACTGACCTGATTCATAATATTATATTGTCAAATGTGAAAATTATGAAATAAGCGAAATGAATTTTAAAATATCAATTTTTGATCAGAGATTGAAGTACTAATAGATCTATACACCCCTTCACAAGTAAGGATCAATGATTATTATTGATACAATAAATAATTGATCACCATCCATATTAGTTTCTGGTCGATATTCCTAGCTCCAGTTATTTGCAACGTGTCAGTTCAAGACAACGAAGACTACTATCTTGATTCCAGATGAATGGACAGCGATTTTAACTCTTCCAATACTTACAAAGAATGATGCGAAATTGCAGTAGAATTATTTCACATAGTAACCGAATCTCGCAATTCCATCACTAGAAATGGAAAGAGATTTGGTATTGTAGATATTTTCGCGCCCGTATTAATAGATATTTAAAAGGAGGTGAATTGTAAAGCTTGAAACTTTTTATGCGTAATGTTAATCATTTAACTCATATTCCATTTACTCATAAACTACTAATCAAAGCTTTCATAAAAGGTTCCAGACTTGCAGGTCGACCTGGATCTGAGTGTGGCGGTTTTGTAGACCGTTATGATGATGGTTTTTTGGGAGTGTTGAATGATATGGATTTTCGCCATGTTTATATTAGTAAATTGGCTTGTTACCATTTGCTAAGAGTTGGTCCTTACCTTGATTTGCCCGATACATATTTTAGTTTACCTGAGCCCAAACAAATCAGTTTACCTCAACCAAGCGTCAAAGAATTGAGAATTCTCCACCTATTAGATTTACTCTGGGATAGAGAGTTTACCGAAGGCACTGAAGCTGATTGTAGATCTATTTGTTGTCAAAAAAATTCTGACATTAATGACAATGACTCTGAATATATTAAAAAGCCTGCCAGCAGACGGGATGAGTATCTATATGACATACCATTATGTTCCTTTGAATCTATGTTACAATACATTGGAGAAATGCACCAAAAAGAGCCATTAGATATGGTTATTTTCACTAGGGATGTTCCTACTCATGTTTTTAAAGAATCATCTCGTCGTTCCAAAGCTACCGAACACGCGGCTTATAATCTTTTGTCAAAATATATTGACCCTCGAGTTGTTAGTTTTTACCCTGTAGTCGGCAATCATGAATCTGTTCCATCTAACTTCTATCCTATTTTAGGCTCTGGTAAAGAAAAAGGTTATAATTTGTGCAATTTCGCGGCAAGAGAATGGAATCAATGATTACCTAGGAACTCACTAAACACTCAGAAAATCAGGGTACAATTCTGTTCAACATAGCGATAACCTTAGAGTCATCATTTTGAACGATAACTTATGTTACTCAAACAATATCTGGCTCCTTTTAGATCCTGAAATTGAAGATCACAATTGCATTGTTTCCTGGATCATTTGCCAGCTTGAAGATGCCGAACAAAATGGTTCCAAAGTTTACCCTGCATTTCACGTTCCTCCCGCTAGCGCTGATTGTCATCAAAAATTCTCTCGTATATGGAATAAAATCTTGAGGGATTATTCTCATGTCATCATTGGTCAATTTTATGGTCACACTCGCCATAATGTATTTTAATTATAATATTTGGATAGTCCCAAGAATTCTCAAAATGCTATTGCTAAAAGTTTCATCACTTATTCTATCATTACTCAAGTCGAGGTGAACCTTGGTTTCTGTGTATACACCCTCGATGCTAATAACTATCGAACTGAAATTTTTTTCAATTCTATTCTAATATGAATCGAAAGCATACCTAGAAAAATAGATCAGTTGTGGAAGAATTTTACTCAGTCAAGACAAACTTTTCAGTGCCTTCTACTAATAGTCCTTAAATGTACGCTACCTTCTGGCATGAATTTGAGAAATTATTAGATAAAAATAACCTTTCTATGAAAAAATTGAGGGATTCCGTTGCAATAATACTAGTATGCACCCTAGACGTGACGCCAAATTCAGAAAAAATGATATTTGCACTTTGAGAGCTAATAACCGTATAGTTTGTAATTCCTCACTTAAATTCAAAATCTAATTATATATATATATATATATCAATTTTTTAAATTATTTATAGATTTGTTAAAATATGCGAACCGTAATTTATTTATTGAGATTATTTATATTTAGTTGTAAATAAAAAAATTCAATATATAAAATACAATGATATATGTTTAATAAAATAGTTTTGATCATTCATATAATTAATTATCTGAACTATATATGGCGTTTAGGGTTATTATTTGAACCCTTATTTATATTGTTTTCCATAAAATAGCAAATTGTAATTTGTTGGTTTAAAAAAATTGTTCAGATCTATATGACTTTTTGATACAATAGATTGATGATTATTTACGCTCATTGATATATATCAACTATGTTTATTTGATTCACCAGATCTTAGATTTAGAGTATGTTGAAATTTTTATTTTTAGGATAATTTATTCGATGATATTTATAAATATTATATATTGTAATTTCATATTGATATATAAAATGCATATTAATCAAGTATGAGGATTATCAGATGTGTTTCATTGATTAGGATATTTATAGGATCTTAAAATTATTATATTATTTTATAACAAATTTATATAATTTTTATATCAATAATATTAAATACAGATATCATTTAATCGAGCATTGGGATATAATTCGCGTTTACCAAATTACTATAGGATAACACAGATAAATTGACATTAATTGCTTGTGCCACAATATACACGTGAGAAAATTTACAATTCTAAATATGGCCTCAATTTTAGTAAAGTTGTACCAAAAATGATAAGACATTCGAACCAAAACATTTATATCGATTTAAATATTAAATAATTTAATATCGTGAACTTTGTTTTATCAGAGTTGATGTATTTAGATTGTAAATTTTAGACTAAACATTATTTATGATGTATTTCTCATTGTCATTTTTGGTGATTATTGAAACTATTTTTTATGATTTTAAATATAATTCATTATGATTTAAATAGGTAATTATAGTACAAATAATGGGTTTTTATATTATACATAAAAGACAAAATGGATGAAATATATCAAGCAATCTATAATAATTTAAAATTTTTGTCACTACGAAATTTAATTAATATTTCAATATTCTATTCATTACATTATAAAACCAATGATTATTAATGAAGATTTGATGAATAGTAAACCTTTCATACTCAATATTTTATTTTTGATTATAAAATTTTAAAGAGTATTATAAAATTTCGAAATTCAAAAATATGATATTATTCCAATAACTCAATTTCTAAAATTTGAGTTCCATATTAGTTTTAAATTGGATAAATAGTTTTACATAGATGATAAATATAAACAAAATTCTCTTCAAGTTTTTAGATCAGTGATTTGTATTATATTCTACACCTATTGACATTATTACACTCTTTGATTATTGGTTAAATACAAATCTTGAGAATTTCATCACATTGTAATTGTGAATTATCCAAATGCTAATCAATTGATACACGTGTAAATCAATTTTTAATATATTTGATTCTCATTAATTTATTTATCACAAGCATTTTGATTTCAAAGATCACATATTAAATTTCCACTTTATTATGAGTAAATAATATCAGTACGTCTAATTTGAAATGATAAACCAATTATGATTTTAGCATAAATTGATATTATATATATTATATTCAATTTGATTAAAGAGTTTGAATTTCACAAATTAAACCAATTTCTTTAAATACATAAAAAGGAAATGGTTGAATTTTGCCAATTGTTTTTAATTATTTATTATTTTCAATTATCCTTAAAATACTTGTAATAATTTCTATTTAAGTTAACACTGTTCAATCAATTTCGAGTTACTATAATGTTGAAATCGATAGATTTTCTATTGATACAATAGTGCATACAATATATCATCGACATTTCTAATTAGAATATATAGTGTAATCATTTATATGGAATCTTAATAAAGATTGAAATCATCACGTTGATACTTTAAATTTAAGATTGATAAAAAACTGAATAGCGAAATTAAACAAGAATTTATGAATATGTAAATTATGATCTTTATAAATTTTTGACCAATTATTTATTCACGATTGTTTACTATTGATAAAAGTATGAATTTAAAAAATTTAAAATTAATACAATGAATTGATCTAATCTAATTTTCATTTAACTCCAATATGATATTAAAAGTTTACTTTAGAAAATGTATTGTTTTGCGTCTTGATATATATTTTTCAATATAATACTATGATTTTTATGTTTATGAAATAAAATAACTATCAATTCACTATACTTTTCATATTAGGATAAATGTATGATGTTTTTAGTTTAATATTACAAGAAATTTGTTCAATGTGAATATGTATGATTAACTGAAAAAAGTGGATATTAATAATACAAAATAGGTGTTATATATTTGTATAAATATATCAAGTAGAGCTAGCAAATTTACACATTATTAAGACTAAGAAATAGCAATGCATTTGAAACTCTGGTCTTTGGTATTGTCCGCATTTTTGTCTCCCATTTCTGCTCAGAAACAGAGAGAAGATATTTATTTGGGTTCTGAATGGATGGGAAGCGATTTCACCAACATTAACAAAGTTCAAGAGTGGTCTAAACTCACCGATCAGTACGTTCAAGCTGTTAAAGAAAACAGAACCAATATTGTTCGCAGTGGTAACAAGTTCGGTATTGTAGATGTGTTCGCTCCTATTTTCTCCGATATTAAGGCTAAAGCTACCTGCAAAGCTTGTGACATTTTGATGCACAGTATCCACACTTTGACCCATATTCCTTTTACCGAAAACCTTCTATTAAAAGGTTTCAGTGCTGCTTGTAAACTTGTTGGTCGTCCCGCTACTGAGTGTGATGGCTATGTCGATCGCTATGGTCCGCTTTATTTGGAAGTGATTCATGATATGGATTTTGACAAAGAATATATTGGTGAATTAGCATGCTTCCATCTTGCTCGCGCTTGCCCCCACCCTCATCTCCCAGATACTAATTTAAACCTTCCTCCTCCTAAACGTGTTCCTGCACCTATTCCTAGCGGAAAAGAATTGAAGATTCTCCACTTATCCGATTTCCATTATGATTCTGACTATGTTGAAGGATCAGAATCTGATTGTCGTCGCGCTATCTGCTGCCAAAAGGATTCCAATGTTGATGATGAGAACCCTCAAGTTATCAAAAAGCCTGCTAGCAAATGGGGTGAATACAAATGCGATATGCCTTTACCCACTCTCAAATCCATGTTACAATATATCAGTGAAATGAATAAAAAGGAACATTTCGATATGGTTCTCTTCACTGGAGATGTTCCCGCTCATGATGCTTTCAGAGAAACTTCAGAACATTCTAAAGCTACCGAACGTGCATCTTATAAACTATTGGATACATACATTGACTCTAAAATTACTAAATTCTACCCAGTAATTGGCAATCACGAACCCGTTCCCTCTAACCTCTTCCCAATCCTTGGGTCTGGGAAAGAGGAAGGATATGATTTATACCAATTTATTGCCAATGAATGGAAAGGTTGGCTTCCAGAAAGCTCTTTAACTACTCTCAAGAAATCAGGCTACTACTCCATTAAGCATAATGATAAGCTCAAGATTCTCGTCCTGAATAACAATCTTTGCTATTCATATAATGTTTGGTTACTGCTCGACCCTGAAAACTCTGATCCTAACGGTATGCTTGCATGGGCTATCCAAGAACTCAAGGATGCTGAACGCACTGGATCTAAAGTTTACATCGCTTCTCACATTCCTCCTGCTAATGCTGATTGCTACCAAAAATTCTCTAGAGCTTGGAACAAGATTGTTAAAGCTTTTTCTCACGTCATCATTTCCCAATTCTATGGGCATACTCACCATGATGAATTTGAATTATACTATTTGGATGGTCCCAAGAACTCCCAAAATGCTATTGCCAACAGTTTCATCGCTCCTTCTATTACCACCCATGTCAAGATGAATCCTGGTTTTCGTGTTTACACCGTCGATGCTGAAAATTATCAAGTCAAGGACTTTACCCAATACTATGCTAATCTCAAGAACAAGCACACTTGGACCAACGGACCTGTTTGGGAAGTACTTTACTCTGCCAAGAACACTTTTAAGGTCCCATCTGCCAATGGTCCCTACATCAATGCTACTTTCTGGCATGAAGTTACCGAATTATTAGAAAGAGATAATACTACCTTCGAAAATTTCAAGAACTTCGGCTACAAGAACTCTGGATTACACCCAGATTGTGATGATGAATGTAGAAAGGATTCTGTCTGCAATTTGAGAGCCAGCAATAGTAGAGAAGTTTGTGATTCTTCTCTTAAGTTTGAATATTAATATATATTTAAGTCAGATGTTTAATAAAGCGATCATATTATAAGTTTTTATTAAATAATCAAAACTTGTCTTTACTAATTTTTAAACAATCGCATTTGTGATCTTATTTATACCTCTCGATATAAAAACCATAATAAATATATATATATATAAATTGAGCATAATCACTTTAGCCGAAGTTATAAAATATTCAATAGTTACTAAATTTGAAATGGTTGGTGAATAAAAAACTACGGAGCTAACTCTTAATACTAATTATTAATTTCCCCAACTCATTTACTTCATATTCTCAATCATATATTTTTTGAAAATTATTTGAAAAATTGTCTAATATTTCTATTTTGAAATATCACTTCTACTAATAGAGTTATCAGTGTTTTTAATAAGATGACAACTTGATTTTTCTTGTGTCCACAAATATTTTTTGTAATATTCCAAATTATTTATATAATAAAATAACATTGTTTTTTCAATATATATCAATAATAAAAATATTATATAAAGGTATGTTTAATCAATTAGTTCTTAACTGATAATAAAAACATTCTAAAAATAATATTATTATTAATACCACTGTATACTACATAAGTCAATATTTTATTTGTATTTATATATTTTGAATCAATTATAGTAATTCAGAAAATGGGGGTCAGATTTAGACAAACTATCACATATTTGAAAATCTGATATACAATTTGAATTTAATTATATTAGCCCATTTGAATAATTTTCACAACTTTTGCTAAAATACCCAGATACATAAATTAGTTCCCTAATTTTTTTCTAAATTTTTTATTAGTTTACTAGATCATATTTGGTTTTAAAACAATCAAATTTTTGCCTCTTTAAAATTTGGGAAAATTAATAATATTTAAATAGCTTTATCCCAAGTAAATTTTAATTTAGAGAAATATCAAAAATATCTATCAATCTTACAGTATCAATATAATATAGAATAGTTTTAATTTTTTTAAATTCATTTTGAAACCAATTTCAGCATTGTAAATTTCAATAATTAATGGATACTAAATTAGACTTATGATTTAATTTTATCATTAACTTATGATATAATATATTAAAGTAGGAATATATATTTTATTTACAACGATTTTCATAATATTTATGATTTAAAATCAATTACATTGAAAGTTTTTTAACTATAAGATCTATTAAAAATAAAGTAAATACAATCACGGATATGTGAGTACTTTGCAAAATCATGATCGTAGGCTTCGGATCTAAATTAGTAATTGTATGCAATCAATTTTAAACCGATGCTGATAAAATCAAATAAAAATTATTCCTATTACATCGGATTAATATATCGTTTTTCTCTTTATTAGTAGTCACTTCAGCATTCAATGATCTACATTATTGACCAATTTTCATTTCAAATGACCTTTGGTAAAGCATAAATAGTTTAATATTCATTCCATCTACTTACATTAAAACACTTGTTTATATTGTCAATACACTTTCTCCATTTTAATTGATAGAAATTCACAATTCAACTAATACTATAAACCGATGAAATTTGTTCATTCTCCTAATGGAAAGTCCATCAGAATTATTTTGCAAGTTCAAATATATAATAATAATAATAATAAAACCGGTCCTTATATATAAGATTATATGAAATTATATAGTACATTTCTTGTCAATATTTCAATTATATTATTTACATTACAATTTATACAGGTATTTCAAGTCATTCGAACTAATTAAATTTGGAATTGGGAACTTAAAATATATTTTAGTTTTCTAGATAGTAACCCTCCTGACCAACTTCATCTCCCCATTTATTACCTTTAGATATATAACCCTGGAATATCCGTTACACCTCTTTAAGGCCTCATTTTTCTGAAGACCTAAAATATCTCATTACACCACCTACTGCTGATGAATGGGTCATAAAAGAAGAATTTTTGCTACACATCCCGTCTTCTATGAAACTCATTAAATACTTAACTCTAATAAAACGTCTTAACCTAAGCTACCAAACGAGTCATGAGCAAGCCACTCCCTTCTCTATTATCAACGTTCTACTAGCAATCGGTAGAACCACAATATACTCACTTTGTATAAGATAATTTTCAAAAACTATATAACAATACTAAAAGATATTGCTATCGATATACAAATTTCATTATAGAGTAATAAGTGTTTGGAATATATAGGTCAAAAAAATTCTTTGGATTACAGCAATTATGATTGCTAAGGATCATTTCTAGTCACATATTCTATTCAATATTATGTGATAATGCTGTTAATTATTATTTTAAACAATATATTTTAATATCTATTATATATTATTATTTTTTTCAATAATAGAGTGTTAATTGAATTTATTTTATACATTCCTATTAATGAATAATTAATTATTAATTAAGATACCACATAGACTACATATTCTTATACATACAATAGTCAAATATTTTACATCAAATATTTATAAATAGTCTTAAAACTCTCTCATGAATTAAATTTGATTGATTATCTGTTTAATTACTTGAAATAATTATGCACAAAATTGAAAATAAACATCTGGGTATATACCAGATGCTTTGATATAATAATATTTTATTCAATCAATCATATTCAATATATAAATGAATAAATAAATTTTGAGAATATTATATTCAGATTAATTGATATATATATACTTTAATTTAAATATTAATAACTTTCCATTTTTCAAAAAATCACTATAAACTGTTTTCTCTTGTTAGACTTTATTGGATGGGCATTTATTTCCACTTTCTGGACTAAAGGAAAATTCCAAAACTCTCACCAATTTAGTAAAAAACACAAGATTTCCTATTACTCTAACCTATTGCAGTCAGTAAATTAGTTGCACATTTTATATTGCAGATCTACTGGAAAGTAGACCTGCGATAAGGTTCAAGTAGATTCGATAAACTGGGCCAAGGGTGCTAACGAGATAAATTAAAGGGATTTTTATTAAGATATCAATGTGTAGGATTTAACCCTGATCGAGATGATTCCTCAGCGAATAGGTGCCTGGTGACTATTTTATAGTGTGGTTAGTGCTTTGCAAATGTGTTGAAACTCCAATTACTATTATAGTCTGGAATTTTCTATTGAGCAAGGATTGTGCCTGATATTTGTGAGTGGATTACATTCGGAATCATGATGTACGGTTAAAGTTGAATGACGAGCAAACCTCCCGATCCACGACAAAATATTTCATTTGAGTGAACGTTGATAGATTAAACGAGAATAAGTTTGATTTAGTTTTTAAACTGATAGAAATTTTTAAATTGAAGTACTCGAATAATTACAAGATTATTTGCAATAATGGTTATAAGTATTTAGTAATTTAATAAAATATAAAAAAAACTTTGCAAATATGTATTCATAATTTATAACTTGTAAAATGAGAGTGAATACAAGTTTTTTAATTAAGTAATTAAAAGTTTTTATGTTGACAACAACAAATGCTTAAATGAGAAAATTATAATTGCGATATAAATTTACAATTATAATCTTTTAGTTTACAACCTAATTTTTTTATATCAATATCTTCACCATTTATCATTTATATACATAATATTATTTTAAAATACACTTAAGCTTCGATCATTACTTGTGGCTGCCATTATTCCAACTTGAATTGCACAATAGATGGAATATGATTACTATTAATTGAGATTTCAATTGTTCAATAGTGATTTTGGTACCACCAAGTTCATTTACTAGGGGTCCGATACATCCCAAGAATATATCAGCACAGCAAGCGAAACTGATAGAAATTTCCAAATTGAAAAAATTAAATATTATTATTTTTGCTCTCATATCCTTTGATCTTTAGATTGAGATCAGTTGTAAAGCTTGCGATACCTCTATGCGCAGTGTTCACAATTTAAAATAACTTTAACCATAAAAAATTACTCAAAGTTTCAAGATTGATTGTGGTCTGGCTGGAAGTCTGGGATTTGAATGTGATGGACATATAGATTGCTATAGTAATGCTTATTTAAGTTTTGCATTATACTGATTTCTCTAAACGCTACATAGGAGAGTTAGAGTATTTCTATTTAATATGAACTTGCCTCTATCCTTACTTACAGGATAAACAAATCAGATTATCAGAGGCTAAGCAAAAATAATTCCAAAATCTGGTGGAAAAAATAAAATGTGTTCATCTTTCAAACTTTCATTACGATAATGTGTCAAAGGCTTCGGAACTGATTGTAGAAGATCTATTTGAGGTCAATTTGACTCCAATATTGGTGATGATAACGTTTACATCAAGTGTCTCCATAATAAATTGGGAGAGTATCAATATTCACCCTTGAATCTAAGTTGAAAAATATCTTTGAAATTCACAGAAAGGACTTCTTTGGTATGGTTATTTTAACTGGTGATATTTCAATTCATGAATCATCTAAAGGATCTCCAAGTCGTTTCAAATCCACTGAGCACGCTACCTATTATTTGCTGTTTAAGTATATTGCTTCAAAATCCATCTTATTTTACCTAGTTCTTAATAACCATTTATCTGATTTTTTTAAATCTTTTTCCATTCTTAGACTCTACAATGGAAAACAGTTATGACCTTTATGACTTTACTGAAAGTGAATGGAACCGATGACTACCTGAAAATGCTTTATACACACTTAAAATTTGATTAGTACTTTTTTCTATATGGCGATAATCTTAAAACAATTGTATTAAACAATAACCTCTGCTATTTATATAATATTTGGTGATTCTTAGGCCCAGAAAATTATAGGATTCCACTGGAATATTGATTTCGGCTATTCGAAAGCTTCAAGGTCCTGAACGTAAAGGTTCCAAGATTTATAATGCTTCCAATATTCCACCTCCAATTACTGATTGCTACTAAAAGGTTTCTCATATATATATGTAAAATCCTCGAAACTTATTGATATACCATTATTTTTAAATTTTATCAACATACTCACGATGTTGAATTTGAATTGTATTATAAGTATTGTGCTAAAGCAGTTCAAAATGCTTTCTCACATATTTTCATTGCAGCTACTATTACTACTCATGTGAAAATGAATTCAGGATTTTGTGTAAATAAGTTTGATGAAAAACATTACCCTGACAAAAACTATCCAACACTAGGCCAACTTCAACGAAATGGTCAAGTAATAGAATGAACCAAAGTGTGAAGAGCTTTATCAAGCCAAGGAACAATACAAAGCTCCGACATTCAGTGCTTCCTATATCAATGCCACCTTAAGTCATCAAGTAACCGAATTAATGCAATATAGATAAATATTATTTGTAAATTGAGAGCTAGTAAAAGTTAAGGAATTTGCTTAACCTAGCTTCAGTTTGATATTGACACTATCACTGAAATGCTTTAAATTCAAAGGTTAAGATATATGAATAGTTTTTAGTAAAATATAAAAAAATAAGATTACCCCATTGGTGAATTGATTCCAAAAATTTCTATTCATTCTATACTCTTTTATACATAAGATTCAAAGATTCCATCTAAAATTCAGTCATTTATATTTTTAGAATTCCTTCACCGCATTTATTAATATTTCGAGTAAGTGATAATATTTTTTTTAAATTAATATCTTGTTTAAATAAATTCATAATTCAATAATTTATATAAATTTTAAAAATTATATAAATTATATTTTGGAAAAAATTTATAAGAATTTGAATACATAATTTTGATAATTAAAAATAAAATTTAGCTTCTTGATTTATTTGATTTTAATTTTAGCATCAAATATTAAAAGTTGAATAAAAAATTATAAAATATTCCCAATTCCTTTATTAATACTCAATACTCTAAGCCTTGCATTTTCGATATAGTTTCATTCACAAGTTTGACATATATATTAAATTTCAATTCTATCAATTATAATTGATAAGAAAAACTAAGTAAAGTTCCAAAATTATTAAACAAATATATTAATTTAAAATCAATATAAATTTAAATATTATTTAATAATGAAATTAAATTTTATATTAAATTTTAAAAAAATTTAAACCTCGATTATTTAGCTTAATCATGTTTTATTACATAATTTTTGATTATTTTATATAATCAATTTAATATGCACTAATAATAATCTTGAAAATTATTATATAATTTTATGTATTCAGATTATAAATTCTCAACAAAACCTCAGATATTCCAAATATATAAGTTAAATAGTTTAACATGATCCATAACGATTATATTTGATAAAAATCGACCCTGCACATACCGATGTAGTATCATTGTTAAAGCCACCTTGAACTTGTTTAATTACATGACCTGCACAATTAGTTCCATAATGAAAGGTTAATTGTGTTTCAGCTGTGCTGAGTGCTGATTTGATTTGCATATCTGGAATATTAACGCATCCGTACACTCCGGGAACCATAAAAAAAGCAGTCTCTCCTTTATAATCATTTTCCGAATATACTGTAACATCCAATATTGCGAGACTGGTATCAAAATTAGGATCACAGTTTTTGAGGGCGAGATCCATTGGGCATTTTTCAAATTCACTATTTATTAAACTGAATAGCCATAATAACCTATACTTAATTAAATTCATTTTTAATAATTAAAATCTATATATAATAAGAATAGGTATTTATAGTTTAACTACAAGGAAATTTTTATTTGTTCCTTTATGACTTTAAAAATTTCCGAATTGTTAATTTTGATTGCTTAATCAAATTATCCAATAAATCGTTTTAAATTATATAATATGGTAAATAACATCAAACTTGTATGATTATTATGTATTTATTAGAATATTAATATATTCAAATAATTCATTCCAATTGTGAATAGTTTGCAAAAGTTATTAATGAGAAAAGATGATTTCCAAATTCATTATATTATTTCCTTTTATCATATTAATATCGAAAAATCTTTTTTTTACATTAACTACATAATTATCATTCTGGATCAAGAATTTTAAAGTTAATATATTTTGTTCTAGGAATTTTTTGTACCAGTTCTAAGATTATTTTACGAATTGAAGCAATTTACAGCACTATTTATTAAAATAATGTTAGATTTTAATTTTTCAAATGCTTCAATATGAATATATATATATATTTTGTAATATAAATTTATCAAAAATTAAATATTCTATTGCTTTTAATATGGACATTGATTTAAAATTGTTAATAAAATTCGAATTTCGGTTCACGAATAATCTCAATACATTAGGATGATATTAAATAAATGAAAATATTATATCCTAACAAATAACTGTAATATTAAATAGTATTTAGATGGTTTATGGAATACATAACTATTTACCTCAATAGATTTTTTGATTTTGAAAAATGTTTTATATTTAATGAAATAGAAAATCAATTCAATTTTTTGGTCTGAAAATCTTTCAGTTGTTAAAAGATTAATTTTATTAATACTGAGAATAAGTGGATAGCTTCAAATAAGTTAACATAAGATTAATTGTGAAGTTTGTTTACAGATATGATCCATTAGTGTGTTTGAATATAATGATCATTTAGATCTTTCTAGAATCAGGTATATTTAATAAAATTTATATTTCAATATATCAGTTGTTAAATTTATTAATTATTTTATTAGTTATGTTATTAATAGTATTTTATAATATAAAAAACTATTATTTGATAAATACAATAATACAAATATATAGTTTTATTTTAATATCCTAATGGTCAAAATTCAGTTGTTTTCATATAACTAATCACTTGGTCTATATATTAATATATTCATATATTAATACATAATTATCGACGATTTAAGCAAAGAATGATCCTCGATCATAGTTTTGACTATTCATATATGAAACATAATATTTTCTGCCTTGGAAGAATAATTTTATATTTGTTTATATTAAAATACTTTGGACAATATTATTTTAATTTTAATTAATCTTTTCATTATTAGAATTTAAATCATCAACATCAAAAACTTGAAAATGCTTTTATTAATACCAAATAAATGGTTTGTTACTCAAATGATTTCATTTAATTTATATTGTATTATTTAATATTGAATATCTTAATTTAATATATTTCGGATCAATGCTTATGTAATATAATTATCAAAATTCAAAAAATATTTAGAAATTTGATCATAATATGATATGAGCAATATAATTTGATTTTACTATATTTAATCCAATTTATAAATCTAACTATTTTCAATATTTAATGAACCAGTTTGTGAAATTTTATATTTTATAAAGTGTATTTTTGTTGAAAATTAATAATTTGATTATTCGACAAAATTCTATTTTTATCATGAATTAATTATTTTTTTATGGATCAAATCATGTATTAATAAACATATTTTTAATACCTTGGTTTGTTTAAAAAATAAAAACTAAAGGATCAATAATTTAACCAATGTCAAAAGATATAATAATGAAAAAACATCTACTTTTCCTATTAGCGTTATTGGTATTGGATATAATTTATTGTTATAAGATATATTTTCAAAACTTGTAAATATGTGCTGCTTTATTAGTATAAGGTTAAAAATTCGCTTATATAATTTGATTTAATAGATTTGATCAAATATAGATATTCAATTAAGTAGTGAGAAAAACTTTATTGATCATTTGATTAATAATATGCTATTTATAGCTTGAGTTGTTCATAGGTGTTCCATTTTTTAAATGAAAGGTATCTTAAAAAAATCAGGTTTGCGCATTTTATATCAAATTGCCATGTTCTAAAAATAGAATTTAATATTCTGACTTGAGACTGGTTTTGCCAATAGAACTATATAAACACCTAGATTGGGCATTTAGATCAGCATTCAATTATAATTTATTCATTCAAATTTAATATCTAATAAAATGAAATTCCTCGCTGTCGTATCTCTTGCTATTGCTTCTATTTCTGCCTGGACTCAATGCCCTGCTGATCCTAATCCTTGCGCCCCTCCTCCTGGTTCTATCTCCAGCATGGAAGCTGAAATCTACTCTGAAAACAACTTCAAAGGAGATGTTAAAGTATATAAAGTTGAAGGCGGCTGGGGATGTGTCGACATTGATGATGTTAGAATCAAATCTGCTAAGAGCACTGGTTCTACTCAATTGACCTTCCACTATGGTAAAGGATGTGTTGGTCATGTCATCAAGCAAGTCCAAGGTGGATTCTTCAACACCACTGATGATGGCCTCTGTGCTGGATCTGTTTTCATTAAATTCAATCGCTATGGATCATGTTAAATATTTTGAAATTTAAAAATAAAAAATATAATACATAAATAATCTTTATTGAATTCATTTATTACCAATTTATAAATATTATCAATTATATATAAATAATAATCTTGGCAAATTCTAGCCCCAATTGATACACTCAATCTAACTAGTAACAAAGTATTTGGTGTTGATAGTAATTAGAGTTTGATATTCCAACCATTATTTTTTAACAATATGACTTGATATCAATGTGTAAATTCTATTTAATATATAAAAATTTGTTTACTTGAAAAAATTTTTAATTTCATTAAAACTACCATGAGAAATTTTTTAATATGACTAAATTTGTACAAGTTTATGGAAATTTATTTATTCATTATAATATATTTTAAAAATACATAATATTGGTCTAATTAAGTATATTTTCTAACATTCAATAATAGCCTGATAAAATTTATATATTCAATATAGTAAAAAGTCAAGTAACGTTGAATATAAAATTAAATATTTATATTAGCTAAATAGAGTAATTTTGAATTAAAACTTTATTAAATAAAATGATATTTAAATATTAAAAATATAGGGTCTAAACGTGCGGAATAATTTATACAAAATTGGAGTAGAGAGAGAATGGTACAAAAGTGCTTTGAATATCGAATTAATGTATCTAGTATAGAATAGATTACTTGGAGTTGAAATTATTCAATGATATGGATCTTGTCGCATGGGATGGTGAATTATACCACAATACCTTTGATATATTCAACCAATCGATCAGCATAGCGGTTAGGTTCCTCAACAGAAATTTCATATTGGTTGGTTCCAAATATAAAGGATGGAGGTGGTTCTTTCAGTTCTGCTGCAGTTGTATGGGATCGGGTGGGTCTGGGCTTGGATTTGGGTGGGTTAGCTGCAGAAGCACTATGGCCAAGTTTAGAGATATGGGCAGCTGGATCGGGTAAGGATTGAGATGTTGGTGACATGATTTCTTGAGCTGAGGGGTTGGATTGATCACGACCTGGAATGGAAATGGATGGAGATCCAGTGGCACTTTGGCCTTCTATTGATTCACTGATATTAGCCTCATTTATAGGATCAGAGTTGGGGCGATTCTTAGTGCGAGATGAAGGCTTAGAAGGTGGCTCAGCATTCATACTACTGACAGGAGGACCAAAAATTGGAGTGGTAGGGGTGCCGAGTAATCTTGCATTGGCTCCTTTAATCCCTTTTTCAAGCCATTTGACCAAGGTGAATTTCTGAAGCACGTCAATCAGACCAACAAAATAGATCTCTTGATTAGCCAGTTTGACAGATGAAATACCCTGAGCCCATACTGATTCACTATAGCTGAGAGGTTCATCCATGATTGGTGTGTTTGATGTAGTAGGTAAATTGTCTAAAGAATCAGCGGAAAAATACTCACCACTTAAGGGAGCGGGCTCTTTGGGAAGGGGAGACTGGGGAGATGGCATAATGGAGCTAATGAAATTGGATGCAGAATTGAGCAAAGGTTGGATGATACCAGACTGGGCGCGTAATGAGTTAGAAAGCTTGGATCCATCTTGGGCGAGGTTGGAATTGGGGTCTGCACCCGCTACATTGAAGGCAGAAGCAACAGAATTGAGGCGACTTCTTCCTTTGCCTTGATGATTGTTTTTATTGACACGGTGAATACCAATGAGTAAACTGTAGTCCATGAACTCAAATTTTCTCAACAATGCTACATCTTCTTGAAGTTGATGAATCAACTCCTGTTTGACTTCAGGCCCAACATGGATAAGATTTGTTAAACCGTTGAACACCCGATATTGGAAGTCCATTTCTTTCAAAGTCAAGTTTCCAATCTTTTCCTTGTCTTCCTCAGTTTCACCATCACCAGAGAGAGGAGAGTGGGGATTGCTAATGGAGAGGGTGCGTCGACCGACATTGGAGCCCTTGAAATCATAACGTTCATGGATGGTGTAAGGGGTGTCAAACACATTGGCCATGATCACGAGAATCAGCTTTTGCGGGAAAGCGTCGTCGTTTGCAGGCAAGGAATACTGTTGACCTAATGGGAAAGTTCCACCTACAGAAGCACTGCTTTCATTGGAAGGATCAAAAGGAATGGAGTTCATTGTGTTAGCAGTGGATTGTGAGGTGTTCATAGGTGTTTTTTCGAAAGTATACATTCCCAAATAGCGGGGTAATAGGGTGTTTGGATTTCGGCGGATATGGTTCAGGTAATCAGGGAGAAATGACTTGAGATTTTCAGGCTCACTTCCTCTCAAGGTCTTGAACATGAATCTAGCATTGTTGTGTGTTAAAAAAAAGATTGCTTCTGACTTTCCGGCTGTTGTAGATACACTGCTGAATGGTAAGGATAGAGCAGAATCAAGCTCAAATAGACTGTATCCAAAGAGCTGGCGAATGGTCCTAAACACCATAGGAGCGTGGTCAGTAAACTTGATTCTTCCATAGTTGGGGATAAACCAGTCGTGGCTATACTCGGCGGTAAAATACTGACGATCCAAAGCTGGTCTAGTGACATTGGAAGTCGTCTTTGGAGTGTTTGGAATGGATTCAAACTTGACACTCCTCTGTTTTTGCAAATTGGGAGTAGGCGCTGGAGTTGAAGGCTGACCTTTTTCCAAATCTACATCAAAACTCTGGGAATTGTCTGCAGGTTTTAATCCGGTAACTTGAGGTAATTTTGGTCCGGATGCAGCCGATTGGTTGATGTCTCCATTAAAGTCCATAACTACTGGAGGGGTGGTTGGACGTGTGCCTCGGCGCAATGGCTCTACCATAGATTTGTGTCTATTGGGATCAGGGAGTTTGTTTGTAGTTCTCCTGAGAACCTTTGGGCTCTCCGTGTTTTTTGGGGGCTCTATCTCCACCTGGCTAAGATCAGGTGATGCAGGGGAAGAGAGCATTTCAGTGGGTGAAGTTGGTGCTGAAAACAGTTTACTTAGTCTTAGTGCATCAGATGTATCCTGAAGATTATTTAGAGCAGTATGGCGAAGAGATATGGATTTGTTATTTTCCTTTTCTCGCTTCAATCGAATGCTACTTTCACCTGAGATTAATACACTTCCCTGATTAGAGTAAGAATCTTCCCCCCGACTGGATCTAAAGCTTGAGGATGAATTGACTGAATTGATGGATTTGCTATGTTTGTGTCGGAACTTGTTTCGAAGCCCATAAGAGCCATGATGGTGTTTTAACGTTGGTTTTCCGTGTGAATGAATACCATCTCCATTGGATACAACCGATGATTTGCGAGATCTCAAGGGCCAAAATTCCCATGATTCCATTGATTGGTCCAACGCTATGGCCTCAGGACTAACTTCCGCCAAATGTAACACAGAGCGCACCCCAAATCGTAAATGTCTTCCTAAGGGAGGCTCATTGGTATGCTGCATCAAAGTCTCTGCCAAGTCGCGCTTTCGATGAAAGTTCTGCCACCTGGTCTCGTGATCCAGATGCGAGTTTGGATCAGGGAGAGGGGGGGGCGGTTGAAAAGTTTTGAAGAATGGATGATTATTGGTATTCAGCGTACTTAAAAGCTGGGGATTGGATATTTTTAGGTGCGATTTTGTGCTTTCTTCAGAATTAGGATTATTTTCATCCTCCTCATTTTTACTGAGCGCTGATTTCTGTGAAGAAAAAAGTGTGAAAGAGCCGTAAGAAGGGACAAAGGTGCGATTCAGCCAAGAACTGGAATTGCTTCCAGTATCCAAAGTTCTGAATAAAAGAATATTAATTTTAAATTTTAAATTTATACACAATAAAAATTACCTTCTTAATCTATATCGTTTAATTTTCCTATATATGTACCATATAATTATACCAGCAAGCATACCGGATAAAAATATTATAAAAGAAAAACTACTCCAAAGAGGAGGTAAATTGGAGTCAATGACCGTCATCTATAAGCGTATTCTATTCAAGTTAATTTTAAAACCAATGTAATCCTACGATGAATAAGAATATTTACACTATATTATTAGATTGTTTTGTTATTATATATAAAATATAAAAATATTTACAATGTTATTGTTGATAGAATATATGCTAATGATAAAATTAATAAGGTTGATAATGAGAATTAATTACTTTATCTATTAATCCAAAAACTCAGGTTAAAATAATGGGAATATAAAAATTTGAATATTAATATTTGATGGGATTATTTTGAATAAACAAAAATATTAAAATTTAACTTGAATTTGTTAAGTATATTATAATTATAATTAATTATTCGATATTGATTGGTCAGTCTGTAATTAGGCAAATTGCTCGTGTCCATATTCTTCGCCTATCCCTTATAATCATTCCAACTTGGTTTCAACCATTAGCTGATTTGTTATAATATCAATTAAATTGTACACTTAAATTATTAAATACATCCAAGCTTAATATTCAAGGTATTCCATACATAATAAACATATATATTTATCAATTTATTATGGTCTAAAACCTCAATTATTAAATCAAATTTAATTATCTGCTAACAAATTGTGAATTTAACATTCAAATGACTTTTGCCTATTTAGGTAATTCAATCAAATCAAATATACTTTGGTTTGTATATAAACACAATATATTGTATTTTATAAATTTGACAAAATTCAGGTTTGATTCACAATATCAATATTGCGTAGTATTTAAATATAAAAGCATTGACTATTATCTTGGCATTATTATGGATACTCCTTATTATTTTTATACTTAGATTTTCAAACAATATTCAATAATTGATATCCTTTTTCATATATAATTTACTTTTGTAATAAAATGAAACATTGGTAAAAATGTAATCTCAAGATTGAATTCAGTGTTTTGTATATTATGAACTAACTAAAATTATAAATCCAGTTTCTATAAAAACTTTGATTCAAATATAATATTAGAGTAGGCAATATGTTTCATTCTATTTTCTCATCTTTAATATCCTTGAGCTTAAATTTAGTTTTTTAATGATAATAATCTTTCATAATATCCTTTGATTTGAACAAATCAAGTTTTTTAAAATTATTATATGATAATGCCATTAAACTAACAATCTCGAGTTTAACAGATATCTTTTTGTTACATGATGTAAAAATACTAGATTACATAGATAAAATTAATTATTTCTTTATTAATCTTACCAGAAAAATGTCTTCAACCGTAATATGATTCCATTTTTATTATTACCATATTGATTAAGGATCTAAATTGCTATATCTAATCAATCAATTCATTATACAAGTTTACAATATATAACATATCATTATTAGTATCATTTAATTGAATCAACCCCGCATTATCTTATATTTATTTTATACAGTAGTCACATGCGTGATTTATATTGTGGTGTCCAACTTAAATTTTTTATCATAATATATTGAAATGATTACAATTTGATACGAATTTTATCTTTAAGCTGGTATAATAGTTTATTCAAGTATATCCTTTAAAGTTGTCAGTATTCTTGATTATATTATCCATGTTACATATAACTTTGAACAAAATATCTATATCAAATATGTACTGAAATAAAATTTTAATTAGACGATCAGAAGATCATATTATATGAAGATCAAAGGAGATATTACTATATTTGAAATTGACTTAAAATGATCTTAATCATATAATATCGAAAATATAAATAAGCTTGTTGATATTATAGTTACATTATAATAAACGCTTATAATTATTTTGGCTTAATAATTTATTACTTTTTAAACATATTTTAATTCAATATTAAATTTGAATATATAATAGTTAGGCAATTCTCTAAAGAAAAACCAACATTTATTTATATACTACTATTGATTTTAAATAATAATACTTATTCCAGATTGAAAACATATAAACATTTTAATATATAATTCCCCAAAAATAATATATATTCTATAATCAATTTCTCTTTTATTATTCATAGCTTTTTGTAATTTTTTTCACAGACTTTTTACAACTCAAAAAAAATCTTTATTAAGCCTAAAAATTGATTTTTTCTATATCTATCAAATTAATTTATAGAAATTTTCTTATAAGCTAATTTTTAATTACTTAAATATAATTATATGTGTTATAATATAGTGAATATACTAGATATGAAAATTTATGTAGTTTTATATATTTTATATTTATTATATAGAATAACATATGTCCTAATATTACTTAAAAAAAACTTAAAAAACTATATTAATAAAATAATATAACTTACTATTAATTATATTTATTAAAATTGAATATATAACATATGTTTTTACAATCCATCATAATAATTAATGTTAATTTATAAATTAAATAATTATATAACAAAATCGATAAAAGTAATTTTTGGATTTAATTTTATATTTTAATTTATATTTTATAAAAAGAATATAATATTATATAAGATTAATTAATTTTAATAATTTATTACAAAAACTTGAATTACTGGCCATATTATATTAAGTTCTATTTAAATATAGCTACTTTATTTTTTTATATTTTAATTAATTTATTTG
>JNEM01009172.1:0-37646 GCA_000697335.1 Conidiobolus incongruus B7586
ATCGATGTATAAGGATTCCCCAACTCAGTAATAAACATAAGCGCATGATCCAACGATTAATCCCAGTAGTCACCCAAATTCCCCCCCAGCTAATCAATATACATAGAACGGCGACGACGAATACAATTGAGGATACCTGTGTAGGTTCCGCAAGGGGGGTCTCTTTTAAGACTATAGGGGAGAAAATGTAACGAAGCATTACCATAATGTATGTTCTTATGATAAGGTGCTCTGATTTCGAGAGAGAGAGAGTTTATTAGTTCTTTGGATCTTTCAAGGAATGACCAGAATAGTTGAGTAAACTATTCTGGTGTTTTCTTTTATGTTTCCTTATTCTATACTAATTGTTTTACTTATTTTGGCTTGCTTCGGGGACTTTCGTTTTGTTCTTAATATGACCTTGTTTTGGATAATGTCACGATGGGTCGTGACACAAAGCAAAAATATAAATTGAATCTAGAATTTGAATCTTAAAATAGGTATGTAATGTAATTACCACCTTATAATTGGTATATTTTTGCCATTATATAGGGATTATAATAATATAACTCAATTAAACTTGAAAATTTTATTAATATTTAATTAGTTTATGTTACTGAATCAATAAAAATGTATATATAAATAATATTGAAAAATCATTTATGATATTCATTTTGATTATATTATCTCATATGGATTATGAGATTATTTCTATTGTAATCATATGAATTTAACTATGAGTACATATTAACTGAACTAATGCAAAATGGAAGAATATAATTTACTTATGTGAAAGAAATTTACTATGGAATAAAATCAAATTAAAAAAATTAATCATTGTTATAGATAATAGTGATTTATAGATCAAAAATAATTATAATTATATCAGTCTATTATTTTAATATTCTCACATTTTTTCCAATTATTCAATAATGATAATAAAATTTGTACAACATCCGGTCGGAAATGCTATTGAAACCATAAATAATGATATTGTTGTTAATATTTTATAAAATCAACACTTTTTTAATAATATTTCATTTGACAGATATATTTTAATATTTATATTAATATATATAAACTAATAAAATAAAAGATTTCGAATTAATCTTTAATCACTATTGTACAGTTCATTATTGCTAAATTACCTAAATTTTCAAGTGTAAATTCAAAATAGATAATATAGAATAATTTTATATTAAAAATTAGCATTATTTTAATCTAGATAGTTCATATTAATTGAAATTCATAAAAAAATTTAAAATAAAATATCAAATCTAAAGTTTTGGGATATCAAGGATATATACCAAAAAAACATCTTCCAAGTTAAATGATATCAAATTGTTAAACTATCCCGCAGAGCTCTGAACACATAGCATCCACATGTTCCTAAAATTTTACAAACTCCCAACAATTTCAGTCTATCCCTCTCAACGTAATTTCAAAATAATATATATATTCAAATTGCATCTGAATATAGAAAATATCGGTTTATCTCCAAGTAAAAATAATGTATAAATAGAATAATCACCGAATTATTCATATTGTACAACTTTTTAATGTGAATACTGAATATTCAAAATTAAAATTTCTCAAAAGTTATCAAAATTAACTTACATTTCCTCTATTTGGGAATTATATAATAATTGATTCTCTTTCTATATACACTAAATGATTAAGTGGATTTTGATATCAATTGATAGTAAAATTTTAACTATTTAATTAAAATTAGTCATTATAATTATATTTTAAGTACCATTGTATATTGATAATGTTACACATTACTTATCTTTCGGTAATTTTTCTAAATAAGTCATAATATGATGAATTATTTACTGCTTTTATTATTAATCACAATTCTTTTTTCTTTATTTTTTGTCTTAAATTGAAACCTATTAAAATAATGTGATTAAAAATAAATAATATAGCCAATCTAGGTATTGTTGGTATATTGATTCAAATTCAATCTCAGTTTAGTAAATTAAGAATTCCGTTCAATGCTTATTGGAACAATTATAGCTTTTAATGGAGTTAAATACAGCCAAATATTAAATTCAGCTTACTAAATTATATTATTTCAGAATTTTATATGTCATCAAATTTCTCCCAATTCTAATTTTTATGAATACAATTTGAACATAATTGGATCAAACTATATTCTCTATGATTCGAATTATAAAGCACATTTGTATTGATTATATAATTTAAAATTTCAATTTTTGAAAGTTATACATTTGAATTAAAACTCAAAAAGTATCAATTTTGATGAATGAAAATTTGAAATGTATGAATTTGAATATATAATAATATATCTTCAAAATATCCTAATTTTGTCATAATAATATTTTTTTTAAAATATAATTAGGAAGATTAATATATATGTATTTCATAATTAAGAATTATTTGTAATTTATATAAAAACAATATATTTAGTTAATAGAGATAACCAATCAGCATAAAAGTTTCAATATTTTTAATAAATTATTTTCAAATTTATAATATGTGTGTAAATATACTACCTCTTTTTAATATACTCAAATTTAAATTTAAATTTAAAAATATAAGATTTTGATTATTATATATAATACAAATGTTTTGATTATAAATGAAAGTAGATTGCTCACATATTAAATAATGAAAAAAAATATTTATCGTGAAGTATTAAAAAAATTTATTAGGAATAGTGATTGTTAAATTATTATAAAGGTATTTTTTATTAATAAAATATGTTATTTAATATTGTTCGATAATTCTAAAATAGCAATATAAATACAGTAATTACCCAATATCAATCCAAAGATGAGCATCAATGACATACAAATTCCATTAATTGTAAACAAATTAGGCTTGAATCCATAACTTAGTATATAATACACTACTGGTAATACGATACTAAAGTAAACGCCACTTATAGATCCCGTCAAATTTGTGAACGTATCAAAGAATCGAATACTAATGATTAAAAGAAACATGATCAGATATGGGATACAATACACAAATATGCAAATGAATTTGGCTAGAATCTTCTTCCGTTTAATGTTATCATTTAATTCTGGACGCTCTTCATCAATCACCAATATCATAGATATGATAGAATTAGCATATGTTTGTAAGATGAATACCACAGTGAGAAAGGAAATTACCCAAGCTATTAAACAAATTTATTATAAATATTATTTCTGTTTGATTAATATATTAGAGCTTACTGTTAGGTAAATTTTCATAAAAGTTAATAGCCGCAGCATCTCCATATGCCCAATAGCCCATTATCCCAATAAACAAAAAGCTAGAGCAAGTAATTAGTATTCCAAAGAATGCAGCAAGATCCCAATTCTTTGGCTCTTTCATGGTTCGTTCAAGATGTGGGAAATTGAGCAGTCCAGAGAAGCAAAATAGGATAAGACTGATCCCTTTTGTAACTGTGGACAATTTGAATGAATCGTAAATTGGAAGATGGGATTCATAGTTAGGACGACATTGTATGATACACACGATACATATTAAGAGAAGGTTAAGAGGGTTGATAATACTAGGACACAAAAAATATTAATTGACAATTATATAAAAGTTCCATACATAAAATTTACCAGATTGTGGCAGTATCATTCATAGAGGAAATAAAGTAACCAGGCACAGCAATTGATATAATCACCAAAAATGTACTAAAATTCAATTTTTTTTAAATTTTTTCTGTAAAATCTATATATTTCAAATATAAATACCTCATAATAAAGTTATTTGATACCACATCATAATTATTTGTATGATTCAATAATAATTTGATATTATCCAAAATACTAATTGCTAACACTCCAACAGAGCATATCTGAATGATATGAGTTAATATTCTCATAACTTTGCCGGCCCAATAACCAAAGAAATGAGTTGCGAGTGCTGTGAAATCGTAAAGACGGTGTCCAGGTACGCAGTATAAAGATTTAACCAGATATTTTGATCCTAACCAAGTGAGCCATCCTATCCAAATGATGCAAAATATTCCAAACCACCCTGTCTGTGCAAATACCCAGGGTATACTTGGGCACACTCCAACAGTAAAGATTCCTATTAAATCTGCAATGATGATCAGGATAGAAGATTTTCGATCCGGATAATAATCTTTGAGTAATCGCCCATGGCCAGGTCCATGCTTGCATACATCACAGCTTTGAGGTAAATGATCCTCTTGAAAAGATATTTCCTTCACATCCTCTTTAGAATTTTTGAATTTACTTAAATCGACAACCCTAGGAGAGAATTTTAGAGTTAAAAATTTATTCATTTTACAAACATAAAAAAAGATAATAATAATAATAATAATAATTAAATAAATTAAAAATATTCGGTTTATAAAGTTATTTATATTATAATATGAATTTTATAATTATTATTACATCAATTTCATTAATCCATATCTATTATATGAAAACTTGACCATTTAACTATTTCTAATTTAAAATAATGTAACGGTAATTTCTTAATACTTATAATATGATTTGAGGGAGCAAAATAAGCTAGTTCAAATAAGCTAATGCAGTATATTTGTTAGAATATCGGATTTTCAATCTTTTTCTAAGCTCTAACTCGATTCAATTTATCAAAGCACATCATCTTTGTTATCTATAACAAATAAAACACTTTATTGATTTTTCCGGATAACGAGCAATTTATTTTAAAAAAATATTTGAGTGAGATTTGACTATTAGTTTTATATTTCATATTAAACTAATACCTGTTTTTACCTCATTTTTGTAAAAAATTCATTAATTATAATTATTAGTGATAAATTATACAAATGAATATTCTAATAGAATAATCTTCTAATTAAACTTAAATACTTTAATCCAATTATTTATAAAAAAATTACCTAAAATTTAGTCTATTTCATCTATCCCAAAATATTATATTAATTTAAAATTTATTAACTGCGACAATTTTAAAGTTTATTCTGTCAAAAATAAATTTTTATTAAAATTGATTTAGTACTGTTCAATATTATAAAAATGAAAAAGAGTGATTCAAACAAAATTGGTAATGTTATCATAATAATTTAGTTTTAAATATATATTTGCATGTAATTATACAATACTATATTTAAAAATTATTATTTAAACTGTAATATTAATCAACTTAATATCTATATTGATTTAAAATTATTTTTTACAATTGCCTAAAATAGTTAATTTTTTTGTTTCCAATTTAAATTTAATTATATTATAAAAAGATTAAATAATTTTATTTTATTTTATTTTATTATTTTTTTTAAATAATAAATTAAAAAATTTGAATTAAATTATAATTTTCAAAGCATTTGAAAAAAAATGTTAATATTTTAATCAAACAATTTATTAATTTTATATTTAGTTTTATCATACTTACTAATAATCAATTTGGACATTAATCAAATTTTTATATCAGAATTTTTTAAGCAAAGATTGTCTTTTCAAGGAAGAGATGACTTCCAGTAAGAATGGGAATAACTCGGTCTTTTGGAGGGTGATTAACTAAGATCACCTGAATTGGACATTTTTATGATTAACAATTAATTTGGATTAGGCTTAATTAAGGACTCTGTTGGATGTGATTATCTGACCCTGGCAGCTTTTGTAAGTTACTAGTAATTAAATTTTATAAGTTAGAGAATAAAGTTGAATGGAATATTTATCACGAATTAATTAAGAACTATTTTTATAGCAATATACTTAGAATGGGTAGTTCATCTTGATATTAGTTTAGGATGGAGTTCTTGTTGATATCTTGTTTAATTCCCTCTTATTGATTTCACGGTTTAGCTTGGAAACCGAAATTTTTAAGATGAGAGAGAAAGTTGCCCTCATATAAATTATTTTTATTGAAAAATCAATACAAAAATAGAGTTATATAAATATATTTTTCACAAATTTTCGTTTAAATAATATTTATCAAACCTCTAATAATTTATTGGACTGTCGATTATTCATTGACAAAATTGGTTATCAACTGATTTTATACATGGGGTATATTTCAAAGGAATGTAATCAAAATTTATACCAAGATATTTATAAGCTTAAGATATTATATAAACAACATCATTAATATATATTTAGAATTAGAGATTTTCTTTCTATAAAATTTGATTAAATTTATATTAAATATTATACCCAGTCATGATTCTCATATTTTTGAAATTTATCAATCATCTTTTTAATTGATATGAATTGATTTATATTATATTACACAGCGAATTTATCAAATTTATTATCAAAATTTATATGTGAATTGGTAATTGGGCATGCTTTTAAACTTGATAAAAGTTTTTATATCCTTGATTTCGTTATTTGTCTATAGTTCTATTGAACAGTCATCAATTGGTTATGCTGCATAATAGTGTTGCAAGATATTCTATAATTCAGGCTCTTTTATTTCCAGTACTCAGTTCATCAATTCAACAGTAAATTTGTCCTGAATATACAATCATAAATGGTAATACGAATAGCAAAGTTTTAATACAATGGTACGACTTTTTTGTAAACTGGAGAGTTATTCTAATATAAATTTAAATGCTTAAGAAATTGAGAGCAAAAAATAATCTAATAATATAGAGAAATATAGTTAATAAATAAGTTATTAAAATGATAATAAAAAATTAGTATTAAAAATATTTAGATATTGGAGAAAAGGTTATTCAAAACAACTCTATTGGCGATATACCGATATTATCAAAGATGATATTAAAGAAAACTTGCCCCTATAATATATTAACAAACAGTTCAAAGTAGCCAAAGTATAATAATGAACTCTAATTTAGATACAATTAATAGAGTACTTTTAATGATTAAAATACAAACATATCATAGATCAATCAAAGTACCTATGAGAATGTTATATGTTTATAAGTTAGTGTAGAAAGCAAGTATGTTTTTGAAATAGTTTGTAAAAGTATCTCAAAGTAATAATCCGTGACTATCGATACAATCAACGAATACAGTGGTAATAGCTAAAATCAAATTACTGAAGGTTTATTATAATCTTTGCCACTATATAATACAACAATTATGTAAATAGTAAACCATCAATGAAGAAAGTAAGAAATATATTTCAAAGTGAATTGACATATACAACTATTAGATCATTCGGATTCACTGGATTGCACAATGATGTTTTAGATAATCGACTCTAATAATACCGACATTTTTTTCAAATTATATTTTAATAATAAGTATTTCATCATATTAATTCAAGATCTCACTTTGAAAATTTACAGAATTAATTAATTATAACTATTTTAATTAAAAATTTAATTTTAAACTCGATCAGTATTAATATTAAATTTTATAAAAATATTCTAATTTTATTAAAAGGTTTATATAAATTTTCAAATTTTACATAATTGGAAATTTAAAAATAATAATAATAATAATAATAATAATAATAGTAATAATAATAATAATAATAATAGGTATTATATATTTTTTAACCATTTCAAATTTAGAATATTTTAATATTTTGTATTGGTTAAAATAAAATTTATATCTTTTCTTTGCATTAAATAAAAATCCCAAAATTAATATAAATTTATTAATATAAATTTACTAATTTATTCAATAATTCTTTATCAAATTTTTTAATTGAATATTTATTGAATTATAAATATTTCCTGGAACCCTAAATATCATAGAAAAGGTAATAAGTGGTTGTGAAATATAAAAATATTGTATAATGTATTTAATCATATACATTATGCTTTATTATAAATAAAATATTCTTGAAATCAAGATATAATCAATATATAGTTTGGTTTATTATATTTAAATTTTTTAAAATAAAATTTGAAAAATTTATTTATATTGAATTATAACTAATGAAGAATGTAGACTTTAGGAAATTAATATAGTAATAAACCTATTTGCATCATAATATTTCAATTATCAATAAAAATAATGAATAAGCGATTGACCTATAGAATAATTTATATTTTGTATGGTATTTACTTTATTATTTCTATTGACTAATAAATTACAAGATTAAATAAATGAGGCTATTTGATAGGTGATGCTGCTCAATACGAAACTTGGTATCTGAAATGTCATTTAAATATGTATTGATTTGCAATGAAGTGTATATATCAAACGTGATTTTTATAAATACCAATATTTCAAATACAATGCTAGCACAAATATAAATCGATATATTAATAACTTCCGAAATTAGTTGGAAATTTTAATCAATTGCTTTATATTGTTAAAATGTATGGAGTTTTTGTTTCGGTTTTGAAATTTAATATAATTGAAATTTATATTGTAATGTCTAGAAAGAATCAGTATATATATATATATATATTGTTAGTTGAAAAGCAAATATATAATTCATATTTTAAAATAAATAGCCCATCATATAATTATTTTTTTATTTGCTTTCTAATAATAATATTATATATTATATCATTTAGAATTAAATCATAAAAAATATAATAATTTGTCAATAAGTGGTCATTTGTATCGCACTGTAGGTGTTTTAATATGTGGTATTTCATATTGAAAGTTTCAAACAGAATTACATTAATTTTAACTATAAATGTAAATCTCCTTTATTAATTATTTTTTAATGAAATTTATATTCAAAATCAATTTTAAATTAATTAAAAGGATTCATTCAAAATTTTAAAAGACTATATTTTAAATTTTTGCAATAATTATTTCTATAATTTTATTATTGAATCATATATAAAATTCTATATCAAAATTTGCACCGATATTGGAGTTAATATAATTTTGAATTATTAATTTTTTGGTTTGAAAACTATTGTTCCTTTATTTCTCTTAAATTTTATTTTATTTATTATATTGAATATTAAAAACAGTTATATTAATAGGATTATTTCATTTTGATCATATAAATTTGGTTTTGGGCTTTTGATAAATTATGTTATTATATTAACATATAAACTATAAAATATTGCTTTCTTATTATTTAATATATAATACAAATTATAATATTTAATCTCAAAAATTGAAAAATAATGAAATATATTTATGATTAATTATAAAAATTAATTTATAAAATTCAAAACCTATATTAATTTTTTTTTGAATTATAATTACAACAATAATGAATATTATTAAATGATTTATATATTATTAATAAATATTAAGTAATTATATAACTGATATTAAATTCCATTTAATTAATATCAAAAAATATGGTTAAGGAAATAATTTTGAAATTTTTATAAAATTTCATCTTGATAATAACCTTTCATTAATTATATTTTTGTCAATTTATTTATATAATTTCCTCTGATTTAATTAATAAATATTATTCCTTTCCTTTTATTATAATATTTTCTATTATTACTTGATTAGTAATAATCAAAATTATTTATTATGATATGATAATATTCCGATTGATGTTATATTATACTGTTGCAGATCGGGAGGTCCGCTCGCCTTTCAACATTAACCGTCCGTTAATATTCTGGATGTAATCCACTTATAAATATTAGGAACAATCCTTGCACAATGGAAAATTCCAGTCTATAACAGAAGTTAGAGTTTCAACACATTGGCAAAGAATCAACCAAACTATAAAATAGTCACTGGACGGACATTCGTTGGACGATCACTTCGATCAGGGCCAAGCCCTGCATCTTGATATTTTAATAAAGCTCCTCTAAAGTATCTCTTTAGTCGCCTTTGGCCTGTTTCGTCGAATTCACGTGATCTTTATCGCAAGACTACCTTCCAGAAGCCTTGCGATATATTAATATTATTTACTGTTAATTGATAAATCTAAAGCTTAAATAAATTCTGCTGATATATCAATTCTGTTAAATCATAATTAATTATAATAATGTTTTACATTATGTTCCATTTAAAACCAATTGTTGTTATTAATAATATATTAGAAAAATATATATCATAACTTATTTACAATATGAAATAGAATATAATATAAAATAACCTTTAATATTATGATATTATAATAAATTTGAAAAATATATTATAATTTTATTTAAATATTAAGCTATAGTGATTAATAATATATAATATTATTATATAATATAGTTTTATATAAATATAATTAAATCTCAGTAAAGGGTTTTAATTATTAACAATCAAAAAATATCTGTAAAAGAATTAGGAGAAAGGGAGTGCAATTGAAATATTGATTTAATTGATAGTATTGATAATATGATATTATATATAAATTATATTTTAACTTGGATATTAGTATAAAAATTTAAAATTTATTCAATATTAATATTCAGATAAAATTAAATTACAAATTTATGAATTAATTTGATAATTAATAATAATAATAATAATAATTAAACCTAGAAATATAAAATACTTAAAAGCAGAAAATTTTATAAAATTCCTTTATAATTAAAATAAAAAATATTTTGTAAGGATTAAAAAATTTACAATCAAATCAAATATAGTTATTATAAAATTATAATAATTTAATTTAATCAAATTAATAACTATTATGGTTCGATAATATAAAGTATATTTAATTATCAATTTAAATTGAAAAATTAAAGTGTCTATTAGATATAGATTTCAAATCTATTACTTATAGTATAATATAAAAATTTTAATTAATATACAAATCTATTTTGAATATATATAATTTAACATCCTCTTGATTGAATAAATTGAATTTCGATCAAGTATTTTCAGATTTTATTTACTATAGTTATGATTTTAGTAAAAATTAATAATATATTCAATATTTTAGTTATTATAATTTTAAGTATATATATATATAGTAGTTATATAATTCATAACTTTTTTTATTATAAAATATTAAAATTAAAAATTTCTTATCTATAACTAAAGAATTTAAAAAATAAAAAATTTTAAAATCAAATATTAAAATATAGTTTTATAAGATATGAAAATTAATAAACAATGCAAAATTAATACTCTGTTATATTATCAATAACTCTTTGCTAGATCTTTAATAAACTTTTAATATTTAAAAAATTGTTTTTTATTTAAGATAAAAACTTGATATTTTATAAACTTATAATTTGTTTACAGTAATTATTTTTGTTGATCAATATATTTTCTAATTGCCTAAAGCAATTATAATTGCTTGGGTTATAATATAGTAAATAAGTTATATATTTTAGTTTCTGTAAATTTTTTATATAAAATATCTTATGTAATTTTAGCTTAATATATTTTATAGTTATAGTGTAAAATATTAGGTATTTTGAATTTATATTAAAAACACCAATTAAATATAGTTTTATTTAAAAAGATATAAAATTTATTATTAATAAATTTGCCTTTAAATATTAAATAAATACTATACATTATTATAATCTAATTTAATGATTAACCTTTATTTATAAATATAGTATTTATTTATTAAAGTTTATAAAATGGATTGTTTTAACTTAATACCTTTTTCTGAGTAAAATATTATATATAAAGATTTAAGATTTATTAATTATAATTATTTAATATAGAAATATCAATCTTTGGTAAAATATTAATAAGTTTTGTTTATTTATCATTATTATAATTTTTCCAAGCTTTTCTTAGATAATATAATATCTATTTTGAATTTTTATTATTCAAATCAAACTTAGACTTTATATAAAATATAATTAAATAATTAATATCAAATTATTTTAATAATTGTATATCAAAAATAAATATATGTTTTTCAATATAATTTTATTTATTTATTAATAAGTAAAGAAACTACAATAGAAATTTATCTTTTAGACTTTAATAATTTTAAATAACATCCCTTTTATCATAATATAATAAATTTAATAATAAATGATAATTTTAGATAAAATGTTTTTTATAAGCTCTTTAAGAATTATAAATAATTTTAAAGGGTTTATAGTTTGGTTTTAATAATATCAAAATAAAAAACTTTTGATAATCAGTATTTAATTGATAAATGATTAAATTTAATTTTATATATATTAATTACAATATGTTAAAAGAAATATTTATAAATAAATAAATATATATATATATATATGTAGTTTAAAAATATAGATTCTTTTATAAATTTTATATATAATTTTTTTAAATTAAGAATATGATTGAGAAATCAAAAATTAAAAAAAACTTATTATAATTTCTTTCCAAATTAATAAAACTAATAATTTAAATCAATTGATATTTTAATAATATCAAAAAAGGTCAAAATATTTAAATTAGATCTTAATTTTAAAGAATATCTAGTCTATAATAATATAAAGATCAAACTATTTGAAAAGTTTGAAGTTATTAATATATAAAAATTTGTAAATAAAATAAAATTGATATAATAAAAATATATATTTTTATATAAACTGAATATTTTTATACCTAGTATTATTCCCTAAAAGAATTTATATATAATGATTGGAGATATAAATTTTGATACCATATAGCATTTGTAAAATTTAATAAAATTTATTATATACAATATGATTTTTCAATATTTATATTTATTAAAAGTAATAATCCCTAAATATCCATTTAAATCTATTAATAATTGGTATAAGGTCTTTCTTGATTTCGTTATTCATGTACAAAATTGTTATACAATTCACTATTACAGTTATACTAGATAATAACGTTGCAACATATTCCATCATCCATGTTCGTCTTGTTCCGGTACTCAATTCATAAATCCAGCAATAAATTTTTCCCGAATACATAATCATATAAGGAATTAAAAATAATAAGGATTTGAAGACAATTGTTTGACATTCTTTGTAAACTAAAGATTTATCCAAATTCAAATCTAGTTCTTTAATACATTTCTTACATGAAAATATAATTATACTGATATAAGAAATGGTAGTCAATATATACGAAATTAAAGATGTAATAAATAAGGTAGTCAAAAAAGGTTTAGATTCTGTAAGGAGTTTTGTAATACAAAACAATTCCACTGGTGATAATGTTACTTTGTCAATTATTATCAGATACAGAAGTTGTCCCCATAAAATAGTATATAAAAATATTATCAATGAGAGCCAGAATATAATATGGAAGCTTAAATTAAATACGATTAATAGCATCCTTTCAATACTTAAAACACTGAGGACGCAACCGGAGAAGACCAAACTTAAACTGTGTGATATTAAATCATAAGCACACCAGTTCGGGTGCACGGCAAGTATATTATAGGGGAATTTTGTAAAAATTCCTCTAAATAATAAACCTCCACTAGCAACAAAATCTACTAAAACAGCAATAAAAGTTATAATAATATCATTATGAGTACTTCTTTTGACTGTCTTGCACAAAGTGTAGAGCAACAATGATGTAAAGAGTAAACCTCCAATGGAACAAGCAATGAATGTGTTTCTTAATGAGTTTATATAAACCCCACTAGGGTCATTGGGGTTTATTGGGACGTTCATGATTAATATATTTAAGATATTATAATATAATTCAAGCTGATTTAATTATAGAAAACAACGGTTGTAGTAAATTGATATTACACAAATTAAATATTTGAAATTTGATTCAAATATATATAATTTGAACGTTGGGTAGAGAATTGACCCAGTTTGAAAACCTTTTTGTTTCACTAAAATTTTATTAAATTTTCACTGTTATTAGTGTCTATTAGCCACAAACTTCATAATATAAATGGTATCTAATAATGTTATTTAATAGAAGCCTGTCAATTCAAAATCTTCACTTTTATGAAATTATCCATTATCCCTAAAGTCGATTTTGCGCGAATTGAGGCTCAAATTAAAGAAATTATAACATATATTTTCACTAAATTATGATTAATAACAAAATGAAAACATATTTAATAAATTTTTTTACTAGTCATCAAATAATCATAATATTTAGTATAAAAGCTAGATGATGAATTGAGAAACTCGTTACGTCAATATTTCCAATGAAGAAATAGAGTTGGCAATATGATTTTCAGGTACACTTTATTGATAGAGCCTAATAAATTGGGGAAAGTTTAGAGGATTGAAAAATGATAATTGATAAACACACGAAAACGTAAGAGAAAAAGTTTAGGAATATAATTTGTCAGGTAACCTGATATTGGCCTTTGATTTCTCTTTTAGAGTGATTGATGGCTGTCAAAAAAACTAAATCATATTGATGAATAAACTTGTGTGACCTTAAATAAAAATATAATTGTTAGGAATATAATGACTAAAACTATAAAATAATACTTCATTAATAAAAAATAGTGATATAATCTTTGATGCACACAATATAAGGTAAAATGTCAAATAATATGTTATCAAATTTATCCTTTAATACTTGTCCATTATTTCAATGAATATTGTTGCCAAGTGCTCGGCAATGCTGACCAGGATCAAGGACGTCAGATCTCTGATTCCAGGAACGGTTAGTACGTCCAGGAGAAGGCGGACCAGATGAGACACATCTGTAATTAGCTGAGTGCCAAGTATGGTGCATAAATTGGGTGTATATGCCACTGGGCGAGAGTCGACGCTGACTAACAGGTCTGAGTTCAGCTTGACCAAATAATTCAAATAAATAAATGAATTTGAATAATTTAGTCTTTAATAATGTTTATTTATTGAAATATTAAATCAAAGCCGTGGCTGGAGTGCCTAGCGTCGGGTTTGATTCTACCATGAAACCTCTATCTTGCATCCGCGATAGCTTATGCCCTTTTATTGGGATTACTAAGTTCACCGCTGCAATCGTCCGCGTTAGTCGCACAATGCGAGTATCCAGGAGAGCAAGATTCATAATGGTTCCCGTCAACTGGTTTTAATAGAGGGTTTTCATTATCTTTTAGTGATTCGACTGGTTGCCGAGTTGACAACCCTGACAATTACTTTGTAATCAAAATACTCTCATTCATTCTTACACTAATTTTTGCATTTTTCATTTAAGTTTCATAAATTGAAAACTCAATATAACAAAAAAGCTAAACTAAAAAGATGGAAATGTTTACAATTGTAATTGGCAGATATCCATAGAAATCTCAAATTTGTAATTAATAATTGGACCAAATTTGAAATCTGAATATGATAGAATCAGGATAGAGTTCATACACCAAAAAATATTAATAATGAGGTTTTTTTAATCTATAAATATTTATATTGGCTAATGACTCAATTTGTTATGTTACTTTTGTTTTGCTCATATATCTGATAATGTATCTAGCTAGGGCAATTAATCAAGTAATAAAAAATAATATTGAAAATAATAATTTAAAAATAATTCATGATAAAATCATTGTATCAAAGAAGTTATTTCAAAACTAAATCTATCTATACATCCTATTTTGGCGAATTAATATAACAGAAAAGATTACTTTATCAAATGTAGTACATAAATTATAAACACATTTTACTAATACAGATGTATATTTGATAATAATTTTTTACAAAATCGGAATTCATCAAAATCTATAGAATAAAATAGCCTTATTAAGGCTTAAAACCATTAATATTTATTTTCTTTATTCAATAAACTTTAATATAAAATGTAGTAAATCTCTTATGAAATATTGAATTTATATTATATAATAATAAAGATCATAATCATGAAACGATTTACAATATCTTATAAATTTTATGAAGTGTTGGTTGATTTTTTGAATTACAACTAATATAGTTAACAATTTAAAATTACTGAGCTAATAAATAATAGAGCAGATAAATTTTTCATCAAATATTTACTTTTTGAACCTGTACTCATTTTATAAATTTAATAATATACTTTTCCTGAATACTAAACCATTTAAGAAATGAGGAAAAAAGGAATATTTAAAATAGTTATTCTACATTCTCCGTAAAAATTATATTTATCATAATTCGGATCTAATTATCTGAGATACTCTTTACATGAAAATGCTATGATAGCCAAATAGGACAATATAATCAATAGATATGTCAAAATCGTAGTAATGATAATAGCAATATAAACGGCTTTAGACTTTGGCCAAATTTTGGGAATACAATATTATTCTATTGAAGAGAACTCATATTGGTCTATATTTATATTATAGATAATAGATCCTTATATCATAAAAAACAAAATTGCCCAAAATAACCAAAATGTAATATGAAATCTCAAATTAAATACAATTTATAGAGTTAGTTTGTAACTCAAATTACCAAAGATATACCCAAAATCAACTAAAAGTTATTTGCACCCAAATCGATAACACAACAAGATGAATGTACCGCAAACATATTATATAGATATTTTAAAAATTTTAACTGAAATAATAAACAATCACTGTCAATACAATTGCTTAATACCACTCTGACAACTTTAGTAATATCAGCGTGAAAACTTTGTTAATTCTCCTTTCTATAATATACATAGGAGAGGATGAAAACAATCAGATTCTGATTGAAATCGCAAGAAATATAGTTCTTATAGTTGACATAAATACACAGTGTCGCTTGCGTTCGATTGTCTCTCAATTAGTATATTATTTATTTGTATTTGTATATATGGAAAATATTTTAAAAGATTAACATCTATAAAATCATTTTTAATTATTTTTACAAAATACAAATTAATGAAAAATTTCCTTATTTAAATTCTAATATTATTTTTATATTTGGATTGAATTACATAATTGTAAAAAAGTTTTAAAATTTTGATTCAAAATATATTCTATAAATATATCATAAATTATCTAATTATAAATGTGTCAAGCATTTTAGAATACTAATTTTGGATTAATGTTTTAATACAGTTAAATGTTAGGTAATACTTTTTTCGAAATTGACAAGTTTTGTGGCTTGAGAAATGGTTAATTATCATACCCTCAAAATAAACACTTTAATTATTTTTATTTGAAATTTTAGCCTTAGTCTTTGATACATAATAAATCTTTAAACCAAACTCTATTGTTTTTCATAGTGATAATCTGAATATTAAAAAATTATTTTGAGTACAGAATTATGAATTATTTATATTTAACATATATTCGCAAACCCTTCAACCAAATATAAATTGATTTCAAATCTTGATTACATTCGCAAAATCAGCGAGAGAATTATGGTATTTTGAATTAACAATAATTTATAATCGATTTTTTATTAAATAGAATATTTAATATTTTTTCAATTCAACCATATTGATATATAACTACAAACGATTTAGTGATTTTAAATATTGTAAAATAACCTTAATATAATAATTTAATATGTGGTATTTTAATTCTCAATTTCGTCGAGCAGTTTCAAATTAATATTCGATATTTTTCTCAATCCTTTAAACTTATTCAAATATGATTATATATCAAATAAAATGAATTTTAATGATTTTGAAACGGGTTTACAAAATGTCTCAATTACTCAATAAAATTTATTTAGAATATGATTACTCATATTGAGAATATTCAACCTTGATATAATAATTTATTAATAATATTTTTATTGTAATAGTGGTAATAATCATGATAAATCAATATTTACTAATCACTTAATGATTAAATATATTTTTAAATTTTTTAAGAAGGTTGATAAATTCTTTTTTGATTTCGTTATTCATATATAGTACAGTGGAACAGTTTATAATTGCCGATGTACTATATAATAGCGTTTGAACATATTCCATCATCCATGTTCTTGTTGTTCCAGTAATGAATTCATAAATCCAACAATAAAGTTTACCTGAGTATATAATCATATATGGGATTAAAGAAAATAAAGATTTCAATACGATTGTTTGACATTCTCGGTACACTTTGGATTTATCCATATTCATATCTAATTGTTTAAGATATTGGTTACAGGAAAAAGCGATGATGATAAGGTATGATAATATGGTCATTAGATAAGTGATAATAGTGGTGACCATTATAGTCATAAAATAGGATTTAGAATTTGGAGAGTGTTTCACTATACACAATATTTCTACTTTAGATAATGTTAAATTACCGATTATACAATTATAGATCAGCATACTACATGGAATTAAGTATAACGTTATTTCCCAAAATATCCAAAATAGAATATGGAATTTTATATTAAATACTATTAGTAATGCTCTTTGGACACTTAATATACTGAGTGCATAACCAGAGAAAACAAAAGTTAAATTATGTGCTACAGCATCGTATGCACACCAGTTGAAGCTATCAGCAAATATATTGTACGAAGAACTTGTAAAAATAGCTCGAAATAGCAAACCACCACTAGCAATACTATCAGATAGAACAACAATTACAGTTAAAATGATGTCAGTATGAGCTCGATTTTTAATTTTCTTTATCAGATAAAGAGTAATAGTGATGTAAAAAGCAAACCTCTAATTGAACAAACGAGGAATATGTTTCGTAGTAAGTTGATATATATCCCGGTAGGATCGTAAGGGTACACTGAATTATTGACAATTTTTTGTCAAGTTGGTCAGATATTATTGAAATTATTTCACATAAAATTAAGTAATTCTGTGACCTTAAAGCACCTTTTAAATATTTTAGGCAAAATCAATAAACTTTAACTCTGTTTAATATTGGTTTAAATTACATTGACTCTAAAATTATGAGTTTCACTTTAAAATCTTCAAAATCTATAAAATTCGTCAAAAATTATTTTTTCATTATTTATAATTACTAGATTGAGGTGTTTATATTTATCAAATTTTTATAACTGTTAAAAAATTACCTTGATATAATAATATTCTGATAGGTTGAAAAAAATCCTGTTGATGCCATTGCACAGTAAACAATTTATCAATTGATTTTAAAATTCTTTAACAGACCAAGGTAATTTGAAAAATGAAGAATTGAGTAATGATAATTAATAACCTTATTGAGTATCAAAAGAGATACATATGAATATAGTCTATTTGGGATATTCAAATATTGATTTATTGCTTCTTTTTGAGTTGTAGGATCTGTCAAACAGTAATCAAATCAAATTAATAAGAAATTTCGTGTGTTCTTGCATTGTATATTCGTATATTCAAAATATTACAAGGCAATTATAAAACATTATTGAGCTGAAAATAACAGAATGTTTTATATTTACCTTGAATAATTTGATTTAAGATATTTGAGAATATAGGATATATTATTGAAAATATTTTTCTAAACGGTAATTTCGTATCGTAATTGATAGAAAAACAGGAATTTTATATCTTTTATTGTTGTGACATTAAAATTTAATCATAAATAAAAACTAACTACATTACTTGCATTATGAAAAATTTTAATCCAGTTTTACTTTCAAGCTTATGAATTTATGGTTATTTTATTATCAATAATTAAAATTATATCAAAATATTGAACAGCAAAATTATTATTAGTTTTTTGACTAATTTTCCCATTCAATTTAATCATTGTTGAAATACCAATTATATTGTTATTTATACTCAAATTTATCAAATTTTGAAAATTTTATATAATAAAATATAATTAATATAATTAATATATTAGTGCAGAAATTAAATAATGGCATAATTTTAAGATTGAAATTAAACAAATAAATTAATAAATAATATATAAAAATTAATGAATAATATTAAATTAATAGCCTCTTTTATTATTAATATCTCTTTTCTATACTTTTGATAAGCTTCTAATATTTAAAAAACAATTCTTTTTATTAAAGACTGAAATTTGATATTTCACAAACCAATTTAATTTGTTTACAGGAATTTTTTTCCTGCAAGCTATTTTTTTAATTGTCTAAAACAATTATAATCATATAGGTTATAATCAAGTGAATATATTAGATGTGGTAACTCCCTCTAATTTTTTTTATATATAAAATCTTTTATAGCTTTAGCTTTATGTATTTTATAATTATCATGCATAATAATAAGTGTCCTTAATTTATATTTAGAACATCATTTAAAAATTGTTTTATTTAAAAAAGTAATATATAACTTACTATTAATTGATTTTTTTTGAGATATTAAATAAAAAAACTATATACCATTATAATCTATTTCAATAATTAATATTTATTTATATTTAAAATACTTATTTATTGGAATTTATAAAGGGGATTGATTTAGCTTAACCTAATATCTTGTTTTATTTTTAGATAAAGAATTATATAAAGGAATTAAAGATTTATTAATTATAAGTATTTACTATAAAAGCTTTTGTTTTTGGTTATACCTTAATAAGTTTAGTTTAGCTGTAGCTACTCTAGTTTTCTTATATGTTTTTGTTAAATTATAAGGTATCTATTTTATATTTTTATTAATTAATCTAAGTTTAAACTTAAGTAAATATAATATTGTTATATAATTAATATTAAATTGCTTTAATAGTTCTCTAGCAAAAATAAAAAAGTATTTGTTAATATATTTTTTTTATTCTATTAATAAATAAATGATTAATAGTAGAAATTGGTCTTTTAAATTTTAATGAATTTTGAATAATATCTTTTCTAACTTTAAAATCACAAATCTAATGATATATGGTAATTTTAGATAAAGCACCATCTTTATAAATTATTTACAAGTTTTAGATAATTTTAAAGGGTTTATGGTTAAGTTTTAAAGATACAAAAATAAAAGCCTTTTGATAATCATAATATAGTTTAAATATAATTAAATTTAAATGTAAATTTTAAATTCAAAATATTTTAATAAAAAAAATAATTCAAATTAAATATATATATAGAGTTTGAAAATATTTATTTTCCTATATATTATATATATATATATAATTTTTCAAAATGTATAATATATTTGAAAAATCAGAAATTAAAAAATTTGCCATTTTTTAATTTCTATACTAATAATCATTAAAAGTTTTTTATTTTGATATTAATAAAACTTAACTATAAAACCTTTAAAATTAATTAAAAACTTTATAAGCAATTTTTAATAATAAAACATTATTTAAATTAACAATTTATTACTAGGTAAATTATTTTAAAGTTAAAGAGAAATTATTTAAAGCCTATTAAAATTTAAAAAACTAACTTCAATTATTACTTTTTTAACTATTAATAGAGTGGAAAAATATATTAAAAAATATCTTTTTATTTTAGTTAAATAATTATCTAAGTATTTTAATATTAGTTTTATTAGTATTTTATATATATTAAAGTTTAAACTTAAATTAATAAATAAACATATAAAATAAATACCTTATAATTTAACTAAAGCTTGAAAAAGTTATAATAGTTATTATTAAACAAAACTTACTAAAATATTATTAAAAGCTTAAACTTTTATAATAAATTATTATCATTAATAAATCTTAAATCTTTATGTATAATTTTTTACTAAAACACAAATCAAAATATTAAATTAAATTAAATCAACCTTTTTTATAAATCTTTTTAAATAAGTATTTTGTTAATAAACAAATGTTAATTATTATTATAAATTATAATGATATATGTTATTTTTATTTAATCTTTAAAGGAAAATTAATTAATAGTAAATTTTATATTGTTTTTTTAAATAAAAGTATTTTTAATTAGTGTTTTTAATATAATTTAAGAAAACTTATTATTTTACATAATAATTATAAAATACATAAATTTAAAGTTATAAAAAACTTTCTAATTAAAAATAACTAGAAAAAATTACTACATCTAATATACTCTTTAAATTATAACTTATATAATTATAATTACTTTAAGTAATTAAAAAACTAGCTTATAAGAAAAAAATTTCTATAAGAAAATTTAATTAGTTTATAAAATATCAAATTTTAGTCTTTAATAAAAAGAATTATTTTTTAAGTGTTAAATCTTTATTAAAAGTATAGCAAAAAGCTATTAATAATAAAAACAACTATTAAATCTATATTATATATTTATTTTTATATATCATATATTAAAATATTATTTATTTTTAATCACAAAAAATTCCCATTATTAAAAATGCAGAGTAATAACATTTTATCTTGATTTTAAATATTTAATTTTAAATATGAATTCTGATAAACAATGTAAAGGGGTTAGGAATTTACCATTATTTAGAATTATGTTTTTGAAAAAGATATTAATCATTAAAGCTATATTACTTTTATTTAGCTTTTAATAACTTATTAAAATAAAGATTCAAAATTATCAAACTTATTTTTTTACCCACTTTATATGAGTTAATTTCTTTAAATTTCAAACTACGCTACTTAATTCATATAGAGATTAATAGGTTATTAAACACTATCATAAATATTTCATTAATAGTCAATATAATACTAAATTTATATTTTATAAATATTAGTTCAATTGGACTCAAAATGAGATAAAATTTTATATCTTGAAATATTAAACAAATTTTGGCAATACAGACCTAGTTTAACGTAGATTATTATTATTGTAGTTGCCTCAAGTAACAACGACAGTCCGATTTCCACTACCTTTTTGACGAACGGAGTCTCCAAATAGGCGAGCACTTTTCCCACCATATGAGGAGCAGAAACTACAAGCTGGGTAGCCAGACGAACCCTGAGTGCTTCACCGTATGGAGTTACTCTAGGATCTACTAGAGCTAAGTCAGATATTATGCCTGGATCTGTTTAACCAAAATAAACTTGTTTCAAATTAAATAAATCGAACAACCGTCAGTTGCCTAATTTGATTGTAACCAATTTGTCATATTTTATTGGTGAACTTATGTAAGTTTTTATAGTCCTTAGAAGATTCATTCCTGACGGGGTCAGATGGATCTCATGCTAGTGGCTGTTCGGGACCAAGCAGGGGAACTCGCTCGATAGTATAGCCACCTATTCGAGGAACACGTGAAAACTTAATATCGGTCAGTCACTTGGTTGGTGACAATTATCATATATTTGGATGAATTTATATTTATATATATTAGTCTCTTGAACAGAGTGTCAATTTGATACCTAAATAGCCAATGAAATATCACCAAAGTCTATTTAAAACTTCAAATGTATTCAAATATTGTTTTAAAGAAGAATTATATTATTAACAAATATAGATACCTATTAGCTCAGCTATTAATGAAAAAATATTTTCAGAGTACATGTATGGTTTTTCAAAACAGAAATTAAGTTGTACTTTATTTATTTAGGCAATTACTTAAGTTGTATTTTAAAATCAATATTGCAGTTCAGATAATAATATATATAATTGATAGCACTGGCCATAACTCATAATATATATCAAGTAATATATTTAATAATTCAATAAATATAGGATAAGCATTTAAAATTCCTCCATTATTTATAACACACTGTATTGAATTATTTATTAAACAAAATTACTCTAAATATAAAGGTTATTAAGCACTCAATCTAATTAATTGGTTTCCATGTTTTAATACCGTTTTTATAAGTTTTAATTATATTTCAATAATTTAAATGAGTAATTAATAAATTCATCATAATGATCAAGTTATTGTGATAATTAATTATTATTTATATTGAAATTTCAGTGGTTCAGAAATATAATATAGTAATAGTTTATTGATGAAGAACTTTGTTAATTAATGATCGGCACTTAGCCTTACATTTGCATAGTAATATTAAAAACTCATTATTCACTTCAGGTTGAAACGAAATTGTAATCACAGGATTCAAAGCAATTGAAGCATGAACTAGCAAAACAACCATTGCGTCAACGATAGGAGGTCTTTTATAGCCTGTAATGAATTTCAAAATGAAAGTAATATATGACAACATAAAAAAAGCGTTGTATATAATAAAAACTGTAACAATTTGGATCACCAACTTCTTTTTCTGGCTTTTTATCAATTTTAATAAATCTTCATCAAGCTTGGATTCCGCTTCCTTTTTCACTTTGTTTAATTTACGATTCACTAATATAGCAATAACACAATAGCAAAAAGTTGTAATCCAACAAGGTATTAGGTAGAAAAATGCAACTACAACTATCATGGTTAAGGAAAAATTATCCGTGCCTAAATATGGCTGACATTGGATATACGATGTAGATGGTCTCGAGTCGTTGACAACGGTCCCATATAAGTAGATAGCATTCATTGGCAAAGCGCCTAGGAATAGCATCAATAACCAGAATAAGATGCCCCTTTCAATACGATGACAAATGATTAAATACCTCAAAATGGCTAAACAGGTCACTGTGACAATTTCAAATCTAGGAATCCACTGCATAACAAAACCATAGTACTGACATTGAAAAGTATTAACTTCCAAAAATTTGTGACCGTATATAAATTTAAACATACATAAAATAAACAGCTGTATACCATTATATATTTCAATTACACATAAAAATAAGGTAAATTTAATCTCTGTAACTTTTAAATTACATTTTTTAGTTAATATATAAATTAATACACCATTTAATAGCAGCATAAACACCGCAAAAATAGTTAATGCAGTACTAAATCCATAATTTATATATATCAGTTCATTTTCATTCATTTTTCCCAATAAATTCAAATTTTTTTAAATACTAAACTAAAAATAAAAAAATAAACTATCATTATATTATATTTATAATGAGAGAAATTAAAAATGTTTCTTATTTCATTGTATTTCAATATAATACACAACTCACTAATCAAAATTCATCAAGAATTCATTTCATACTATGAATAATTTCAAAATGAACGGAGTTATTAACGAATGAAAATTATCTAACCAACATTATCAAAAATCAATACTTCCATCTTCAACATTGACTTGATTGATTAGAATTTCCTTAATATAGATCGCCAATTTATCTTAATCCAATTTTCAAATTGAAACTTATATCATTTGTAAAAATTATAGTTATTGAAATTTTATTATGTTTTTAGAATAATTTTATTTTGAGTTTTATTATTAAAAAAATTTTGAATTAAAATTAACTTTTTATATTTTATAAAAAAAATAATCTTAAAATCAAATATTCATTTTTAAATTTGATTTCTTTGAATAATTTTGCTTTTTAAAGATAAAGTAATCATAATTTGGAAAAAAAAATTTAAAATAGTTAATTTAAAATTTTATTAATTTGATCTATTTTTCCTAATATATAGGACTTCGTAAAAAGTGATCTGTAATAAGCATTATATAGAAATTTGATTATTAGATTCTCGAAATAGGTTAAGACTAAATAATATTTTTAAACTCAAATATAAAATACCAATGTCAATCGATTATTTATCATCATGATATCAATATATATTTAGTTTATGATAGGGAATAATCTTGTCCATCAGTCAAGAAATTCCGATTACCACACTGATTCAATAAGTCATATTGAAGGTACCTTATTTCATGAATTGGTTGAACCTATCATTTAATAAACTCATCTTTCTATATTCATCTCCAAAGTATCCAGCCTCTAGATTTTTCTCGTAACACTCACAAAAGCATTGAGTCATGACGAGCATGAGATATTTACTTTATTCGAAGAACCCGATTGGCAGTAAGCCATTTTCACCTCATTTGGTGAACCCCATTAATTTCCCTTAATTTTGTGATAACCTATTGTTTACCACTGGTGATTCCCCTTTTAAGCTCTAAAAATCTATTTCCTCCTACAATTACGGTTGTCATTTATATGTTGAGATATATCTATTGTTCCTTTTTACTATATTTTAAAAAATTAAGAGGTTAATGACAATATTAATTTTCATGGAATTTTATGACCAGCTTAGCATTGATTATATTTTTGAATATGATCAAGGAAATCAAAATACATGAAGTACAAGATTTTATATCTTTAATTTTGGTTTAGGATGAAAGTAATTAAAACTTGTGACTATTATAAAAGAAATGATATATACGTAATTATTTTTATATCTAGCAATGCAAATCTAAATATAACATCTTTATAAATACTATTGTCATTATGTTAACTATAATTAAACAAATCACCTATTTTCTTATCCATTATTCATAATATCATTGAAATAAAATATCATAATAGTTTGGCCAATATTGTTAAATACAAATTACCAAGCGTTATAATAATAGATAAAATATATGAAAGGTTAGGTTAATAGAGCATATATCGTATATCTTTTACCAATCATATATAAAAAAATTGAATCGTTATTTTATTACTCTATTATAAAATAATCTTTGAAAATTTCAATCATAACAGAAATATTTTTCCTAATATTACTTCAAAAAATTATAAGAAATTACTATGTACTATTAAGTATTGAAGAACCTTCTAATCGTAGTTTTGTTAATGGTTATAATAATTATTATATAAGTTGTATTTAATATATTAAAATACCCTTAATTTGGATGATATTTGGAAGACAAATCTGTTACGAACCGTTACTGTGATGATCTTTATTCATTTTGTTTTATTTTCAGTTTCATATTTAAAATAGTAGGAATTTTTAGTTAAAATTGTAATTATTTATATTTTTATCAAATCAAATTCATAATCAGGATATTAAAGGCTTAAACATTGTTGAATTTATATTATCAATATTCAACTTTAAGTTTTCATTTAAATAAAATAATCAAAGATAGAATTTTGTTTATAGTTTTCGGTTTAACGCTAAATTTTTTTAAAACTAATGAGAGTTTACATCCAAAATATATTATATCATCTTATTTTATATGCCAATATGCTATGAATACAATTGCTTTTTATATTAAAAGAATATATTGTAGTTTAAAGGTTAAATTATAATCAATTTTATTTATTTTAAACTTGGTTCAACTTGAATTAAGTGAAAAAGAATTTTCAAATTCTAGAATATAACTCATTTTCAAACAATATTACGGTTTAAATTTAATTATACAAGAATTTGGAAGTTGCATTCATTTATAACAAATTATATTCTTTGAAGAAACTTGTGATTATTTGTTCTATTTTTCATAACTTGACAATTATTTTTATACTCAGGTAATATGCATGTAAAATTCATTTAATATTAGATTTTAGCCAAAATTTTTTTATTTGACTAATACAAAACAAATTTAGTTTCAAATGAATTAGATTATAAGAAATTATAATTTTGATTGAAGGCGAATTTATTTTATGGGTATAAAATGTTATATATTAAAGTGTGTTTATTATTTCATCCGATAATATTATCATAAAACTTTATAATTTTTCATAAATATATATATATATATAATTTAAAGTAATATCAACTGATATTTTTGTGTTTAGAGAATTAAGTAGCTAAATATAATGCATTGAAACAATTTGATTGGTTAAATTCAATGCTTTTAATTAAAATTAAATTGAAACTGTAGTTCATGTATGCTAACATAAATATTGATAATTTTATTTTTGCATTGACTGTATGTAAATATTCCAGATATTTTATTTTTTGACTATTAACATCTACCTTTCTTCCTTTTTTTAACTTGCTTATGAAAAATTTTTATAATCCCAAGGAACTATTTTTTTAAAACGATTAATTGTGAAAATACGAATTCATCAAGTGGATCTTAATATTATCACGTTTTTTAAACCTTTTATTCTTTATTTACTTAACAATATTCTATTTCAATTATAAATAACTCATATTTAAGCTCATTTCAAGTATAATTTAGTTAAATACATTCGGTTTTCAAAATAGTATGAGTTATCCTTTTTTCACTGGCAAACCTGTATCTTTAAAAGATCCTATAGAAAACACTGATAATCTCAACCAAAATAATTCTTCCAATTCTCATGAATTCAACCAAATAGGCATAACCAATAACCCTGAAAATACCAACTCGAAATCCGAATCCAACTCTAATTCCAATAATACTAATAACAATAATAATGATAATAGTAACAATAGTAGTAACTTTGGTTATCAATCGGTTCAATATATTAATCCAAACAACAACTCTACCAAAAGTAATGTTAGTCCAATCAATTCTACTGCAATCTCCAGGAATAAGAGTCAGAAAGCTAGACTAGAAAACGTTCACTATCAAAACTTTTTATCTGATTGGGTAAGTATATATTCAATTTTTAATTGATATTTAAAATGTTATATGGCTTATCAAAACCACAATTTTCATTTATATATTCCAAAATTTCATCATTGAACGATTTGGTAATCATGCTCTTTATCTAAAATGCCAATTACTTATATATAATATAAATCAATATACTATTCTCTTTAAATTTCGACAATTAACTTCTTTGACTTATATTAACATTTTAGAAACGTTCACAACCTGATAATTGCTGTGTATGCTTGGACAGTTTACCTGGAGTTAATAACGATTTGGTCTTTTGTGCCCATCCTGAATGTGATGTTTGTGTTCATCAAGGTTTGTGAATTTCATTCACGTAAAACAGTCCCAGACCTAATCATTCTTTATATAATTGCTCTAGAATGTTACGGTATTTTGGAAGTTCCTAGCGCTAATGAATTATGGTACTGTGATAAATGCCAACATCCTGATAGAGAAAAATTAGTAATTTGATAGTTTTCTTAAGTGTGTTGATTAGTTTTTACTAATTAAATCCCTTTTTAGTGTTGTAAACTATGCCCTCAAAAAGGTGGTGCTTTAAAGCCTATTAGAGATATGAGCTGCTGGGTTCATGTTGTATGTGCTCTTTGGTGGCCCCAAGTCCAAATCAATGATGACCGAGGCATTTTAGAAATTGTCAATGTTGATAATATTCCAAGAGAGGCATTTCAAAGAGTATTACATAAATATTTTTCTTTTATTCTCCTTATTAAGTTTATTATTTTTCTAGGTTTGTTACTTATGTGAAAATGCTCAAGACTCTCATTACGGAGCCAGTGTGGTAATTAATTTTCTTTTAATCTTATTAGAGCTTGATTATGTATTAAAATTCAATATTACTCTAGGTTTGCCAAGCTCCCAAATGCGCTAAAACAATGCATATCACTTGTGCTCAGCGTTGGGATCTTCTTGAAGAATGTACAGATATGACACAATTAGCTCCAGATCAAGAACCATACTATATATACTGTAAAGATCATGGATTTAGGGATACACCTAAAGTAAGCCACATTTTCTATTTTATTCTTAACAATTATTAATCAATATTAAAAAGATTAATCCGTGGGCAGAATGGTCATACAAAAAAACTGTCTATTATGAGAATATGTGGTGAGTGATGTCTTATTAATTTTTCATTCAATTTCCAATTAATTTCTGTTGTATTATAGTAAAACTGAAATGGAGTATGCACCATCTGTAAACACGACTGAAACTAGTTTCAATCCTCCCACTTTTCCGAGAAGACATAGTATTCAATTTAATGGAATTATGTTACCTCCAATTTCCTCTATTACGCCATTAGAACCTGTGGCTGAAGCTGGCAATACGCCTGATCTTAAAGTAAATTTCAAACCAAATATCACTTGATTTAAATTTAATTTGATTATATAGAATGAATCGCTCCCTCCTCCTAATGTCAATTCATTTTCTGAGCTTCCTGGTTTTGTTAAAAATATCAATACTCTATACTCTTTATATGACCAAGGTAATACTTCTTATGTCCAAGTATTACTAATTTGTAATTAATCTAAATGTTTAGATCGCTCTGATTTTATTCAACAATGTGATTTGATCAAAAACACCAACAACACACATATTAACCGTGCCTCAAGTCAACTTTATAATCTTTCGAATCGAGTATCTCAAATTCAGCATCACCAAAGTGTTTTAGAACAAACAAATAGAAATTTGAGAATGGAAGTCAATGAACTCAAATATGCTTTGCTTAACCTCTGTAGCTTGAAAAGTTTGAGATTGATTCAAAAAATTATTGGCCGTCCAAAAGATGGTTTGGAATTTTATCCTCATCAAGATCGCTTATTAGACTACTTCCTTCAAGTGGGTCGTCACGTCTTAGAATCATCCTCTGAAGAAGCATCTAATAATCCTTCCCAACCTGTATCCTGTATATGTGGCATATGTAGCGTCATTGTCGACTTTAGCACGTTATGTATCACATGCCAAAGCTGTGGAAGTTGGTACCACATAAATTGTATTCCTGCTCCTGGTCGACCAAGAGACTGTACAGCTCTTTGGACTTGTGCTCCCTGTCTTCGAGTTGAACCATCTCCTCCTGCCCCTCAACCAATATCATTATCAGGTATATACAATTTCATTTTTTTCAATTTTTAATATTAACACCATTTAGGAACTAATGAAATACCATCAGATCATTCGCCTCAGTTAACTATGAATGCATCACCAAATCAACACCATTTATCCCAACAGGTGCATCAAAAACATCATCAAATGAATAAGAACATAAATGCCAAACAACCACCTAAACCAAATAGTAAACTACAAGGTGTAAATAACAATGGAAATACGCTACAATTCAAACAAGAGCATCCCTCATCAAGTAAAACTCAAACTTATCCTGTTCAATCTGAAGGATGGCCAATTGCGGATTCAGATGTAGATACTGCAGGAAACCCTCAAACTATTAAGCCATATAAACAAGCTCCTAGATTCGAGGGTGATTTGTAAGTCAAATAATGATAAATATATGAAATAATATAACTTAGAAAAACATTTAGGTATACACCTGTTTGGGTGAGGGGTTTAGGTAAATCTAAAGAAGGATTATGCCCGCATTGCACAGATCGTCCTGTTTGGTTAAAAATCAAAATATCGGCTTATTGGTATCACTTAAACTATAACCATGGCATTTCATCAATTACTGGAGCCAAATTTGCTCCACCTTTAGAATATCGTATTAATCCCAATACTGAAATTCGAGAAGCACTTTGTCACAAATGTCATAACTGGATACCCAGCGAAAGTGCAAGAAATAAGCCAGTAAATGTTGAAGAGATCTACTGGTGGAAACACGCTCAAAAATGTCATAACTGAAGGATTAACGTAGAATTATTTATGTTCATATTATTTTTCAAGACATTAACTTTATGTAGATGAACTTCATTTTAAAACCCTTTTCGATTCAATTCGATTAATTTTATAGTTTATTTTAATGTTTAATGATTTTTTAATATAGACTTTCAATTGTTTATTCACCTTATATTAAAATTCTCGTCATTTTTAATATTGAAATATAATATAATCATATATCACCATATATGTTTTATTTTTAATTTATCAATCATTTATTTATTTAAATTTTATATGTAATATATATAATGTTACCAAAAATCTCTGTGATACAAACGTCTAATTTTAAATAATATTACCACCAATTTGAAAAAGATATCAATAGGAAGGTATATTGCTGTATTTAATATGTTGTCAATATCGAATTATGTACCTTTATTTCAATTTCATCATTATTGATAATTTTAAACCTTCAATATTATTAATATGATTTTAATCGTGTTATTAGTATTAATATCTGAAACAAATTTTTAAAACTATATTTCATCAACACAATTTACTGGCCAGATATTCAATTTACATTTCCTAATTATTTTTTAGTAATAAATTCTTTCAGGTTTACCCACAGTTGAAGGAATTTTATACTTTATATTTAATATTATTCTTCTTAAATTTTGGATTTCCATCAGTTTGGTTTTGACTTATTAATATCACATAAATATCTTGAATAATTGTGTGATTTAAAATAACACAAATTATTAAATTATCAGTTAAAAAATGGCAAATTATTTAATTTCTAATTTTTCAAATTTATTTGTTTTAAAAAACTACATACAAAATAGATTGGAGAATTAATATTTTCAAATTATATATACTAATTTTTTTATTGAAAAAATTTATAATTAAATTCAATTATGTTTAAATTAAATTAGAATATTATTAAGAGACTTACTTTAGTATCATTAAAACTCAACCACAAGTTCTCAGAAATCATTTAAGAACTATAAACAACAAATAAAAATAATATTTTATATGAAATTATCATTTATTTTTTCATTTGTCACTTGTAATCTAGAAAGGATATAATTTAAAATTATATTAAAATTATTCAAAATTTATCTTTCAAATTTTGACTATTATTTTTCTAATAATTGATTTAAAAATAAATTCAAAAATACTTTTTTATTTTAGTTAAAGAATTATTAAAATAATTTATTATTAATTATATAAATATATTATATATTAAAGCTCAAACTATGTTTGATTAATAGAAGTATATAGTAAATGGCTTATAATTCAATAAAAGCTTAGAAAAAAATTAAAATAAATATTTTTATAACAAAATATTATTATTATTATTATTAAATCTTAAATTATTTATATAATATTATATTTAAAATAAGATTAAATATTATATTAAGTTAAAATAACTCTTTTTATATATTTTAATAAAAATATCATTTATTATTAAATATTTGTTAAGAGACTAGTTCTCTAAATTCTTATATATACTTTCATATAATCCAATTAACTATAAATTATATGATTAATTTATACTTATATAGTTAAATTAATTATATAAATAGCATTAAATTATCTAATAAATTAAGTTTTTCTTTTTCTTCTTAATTCTTACTATTTTTTACTTTTACACTATTTCTAAAATTAAAACTATATTCTATTAATATTGTAGGATATTAACACTACCTAATATAAATCTTAATATATTAGTGACTCATCCTAGTTTAAAGTTTAATTAAACTTTGTTTACACTTATATACTACAACTACATTATATTACCACATTCTACACACACTACTTTTATATTAAATTTTCCTCTATATTATATTAGTTTAACTACCACTATACTTATATAGTAACAGCAATAAAACTATTAAAAACCTACTAGAAATTAATAACTATCTGTATTAAACCTAATTATTACTATTTTAAATCTTATCAATAATTTATTTCATTTAAATTTAATACTATATACTATAATATTACTAAAAAAAGAGATACCTTTATATTATTTTAATGATAATAACAGCTTAATTATTAAGTGAATCTAAGACTTTAATTTTTAAAAGCTTACTACCCTTTAAAAAACTTATATTAGACAACTTTTAATTAAAAAAACATGTTTTAAAGAGTTTAAATCTAACAAACTAGCTACTTTACTATAGTTAATATATTAAACTACTTCTTTAGTATTTTTAAAAACAAATTAACTACTTATAATAATTTTAAAAACCTCTACAAACTTAAAAACTACTTTAAAAATATAAAGAATTACTTTAATTTAATCCTAGATAAAAATTTAAAGAATATCTTTAAATTAGCTATTTTTTTTTGGAAAAATTTGTTTATACTTGGTAGTTAATTTATTATAAGTTTAATCCTAAAGAATCTTCAGGAGGATAATTTACTACAAAAATATAAACTTTTAAACAATTAGAAAAAACCTTTAAAGAGAGGTATTACCTAAAAGATTAAGTTTGATTAACAAGAGAAAAGTTTTCTTAACTTAAATAAAAAACTTCTATAAGATAATTAATTGAGAAATTTAATGAGATATGTTTAAATATATTAAATATCACTGAAGAAGAACAAATCTACAAACTATTACAATACCTTAACTTTTAAATAAAGCTCTAGTTAGTTAATAAAAAACACTTTAATAATATGTTTTTTTCTAATATTTATAATGTAACAATTATAATTGATGATATCTTTTATTTTATAACTAAATCTTCCTACCCTAAAAATTAATCTTTTAAACTTTACTTTAACCTACTTAAGTTTCAAATAATAAATATTTCTGCTTTAAAGCTTCATGAGAAAATTTTTAGTAAAGAAGTTAAAGCTTACTTGAGAACAAACAAAAACTATTATTACTGTTAAAAAACTTAAGTTAACTATAAAGCTAACAAATACCTTTTAAAAAAGCAACATCTGTTTAATTTTTAATAATCCTAACTTACCAACCATAAATCAAACTTAAATAATATTAATATAACCTTAGAATTACCTTTTTTATAATTAATTAGCAGATTCTAATCTAATCCACAAAAATTCTAATAAACTACTGATTCTACAAATTAAACTATTTATACTAGAGAAATCTAACTGATTAAACTATTAGAAACTAGAAATATTTTAGTAATTAATTTACCTTGTAATTTTTTACCTTTAACTATTATCTTATTGTTTGTATTAATTAATTCTTTTATAAACATACTTATTAGTGTTTTAATTAATTCTAGTTGTTTTAGTTATATTATCTCTTTTTTTATTATTGTAAAGTTATTTTTACCTACTTAAAAAAGTAACTTGATAATTAAATATACTAATAACTTAATAGAACAAGTATCTGGTATTGTATTTAAATATTTATTATTACCCTTTAACTACTTCTAATATATTAAATTCCTAGTTAGCAACATTAGTTATAATTTTATACTAGGTTAAAATTAGTTTGAATATTATAGTTTTATATCTATAAATATTACCCTAGAAAGCTACAAATCTATTTTTTTTACATTCCAAAAGAAATTAGTAGAATTAATCTTAAAAAACTTACATTACCTTATTATAAAATTATTAAATATTATACCTAATACTAACTTTACAATTGTAGCAAATAATTTTATTATTATAAACAAAAACCAATGTAAAAAACTAATTAAAAACCTTAATAATTTATAAAGATATATATTTGTTTATTATTTATCTATTAGTATTTCATTTGTTAATTTTAATAAAGTTATACCTAATGACTACTTTTTATATAATACAACAAGTTAATTTGCTAATGTTTTTGAATTTATAAATAAATTACCTCTTAAATATAATATTAAGTATAAAATTAAACTACTCTTTAGTATACAACTATACTTAAAGTTTACTTACCATTTATCTCTTAAACAATATTAAACTTTAAAAGAAGAAATCTAAAAACTACTTAAAAATAGGTATATTAGACTTTTTTCCTCACTATAAAAATCTTTAATCTTCTTTATAAAAAAAGCTGATGGTGGTTAAAGATTATATATTAATAACTATGTTTTAAACTTTAAAATTATCAAGGATAAAACTTTATTACTAAACCTATATAATATTAAAGATAAACTACTTAAATCAACTATATTTACTAAATTAAATGTTAGGAATAGATATTACAACATTAAAGTTGAAGAAAATTCTATCCCTTTAATTATTTTCAATACTCTTTTAAATCACTATGAATTTATTGTTATAAACTTTAAATTGTGTAATGCTTTTATAACTTTTATTTAATTCATCAATTCCCTTTTCAACTTTGTTTTTAATAACTTTGTTATTATTTACCTTGATAATATTTTAATCTATTTAAAAACTAAAGAAGAATATATTTAACATGTTAATTAAGTTTTATAAATTGTTCAAGAATATAAATTACCTTTAAAACTATCAAAATACATCTTTAGTACCTCTTCTGTTTTTTTCTATGGTTATATTGTTTCCTTTTAAAAAATTAGTATTGATTTAACTAAACTCAATAGTGTTAAAGCTTTTACTATATTTATAAACAAAGATTAACTTATGTTTGTACTTAGATTATTAAATTACTTTAAAAATTTCATTAATTTTTTTGTTGAATTTACTACTTTTCTTATTAATCTTTTGAAGAAAAACTCTCTTTTTGAATAAACTTTACTATACACTTTTTGCATAAATACTTTAATTTTCTATATTACTAATGTTTTTGCTTTATCTATCTTTAATCTAAAATTACCTACTATTATTTTTATTAACTTTAGTTCTTTTGTAATTAATAAATAATTAACCTAGTTTGAATTTAATTTATATTTTACCCTATAACTATAGGATAAAATAATAAATAAAAGAGAACAGGTTGAGTTTAACCTTATGAATGTTACCTTAAAACTAATAACATTCTGGTTAAGAAAAATAAAACCAGCTGAATTAAAATACCTAGTTTATAAATAAAAACTCTTTACTTTAGTAGAAATAATTAAAAATCATTTACATTTTTTATCTTATAATTTTTTTTTAATACTTACAAATTATAAATCACTTATCTATTTAAATACTTAGAAGTATTTATTAAGAAAATAAGTTAGATAGATTAAAACTATCTAAGCTTATTTTTTCTTTATTCAATATCTTTTAGGTTAATAAAATTATGTTGTAAATACTTTATTAAAAAATCTTATATACCTACCCTTTTATTCTAATTGTAAAAATCCAGCAAATATTAACTTAATGATTATTAATGAAAGAAATAAAGAATTTATTAAACTACTTTAAGAAATATTATTAAATAATAATTTTTTCATTTTAGTTAAAAAAGAACTCTTTAAACTATTAGAAAACCAATTAAAATATGTTAAAAGATTTAAAATTATCAATAACTTACTATACTATGTTAATTGTTTATATATTCCTAACATTCCCAAGATTTAACAAATAATATTTGATAAATGCTATAACTTACCTATTAAAGAACATTAAAACTAGTTAAAAACTGCTGAGAGAATTAAAACAAGGTACTACTAACTTTCCCTAGTTAAATTAATTTAGAAATACACTAATACCTATAATATATGCTAAAGAACTAAATATAATACTCAACTAAAATATAGTAAACTTATTCCTTTATAAGTCCCTAATAAAATTTAACAACAAATCCAACTTGATTTTATAGAAATTTTTAAATCAACAAATAGTTATAATAGCTTACTAATTACAATTGATTTATTTTCTAAATATGTTTATTTTATTCCTTGTTTTAAAACTTCTACAACTAAAGATATTGTATAATTGTTATTCTCTAATATTTTTACCTACTATAAAATTCCACAAACTATTATATTTGATAAAGATACACAATTTAACTTTTAATTCTAGAAGTTATTATCCTTTTCTTTTAAGATTAACCTAGCTATGTTTACTACCAATCATCACTAAATTAATAAACTTGTTAAAAAAACTATTAAAACCTTAAAGTAAATGATTAAAGCTTATATTAACACTATTCAGTTAAATTAAGATGCTTATATCTATTAACTCTAATATTTATTCAATACTTTTATTAATAAATCAACAGGTTTTAACCCTTATTTCATCAATTATAACAAACATCTTAATTTAATAATTACTCTAAAACTTCAAATTAACTTATTTTTAAATATTGTTGAATTTTAATCTAATATCAAACATATTAATTCCTTTGTTAAATTTAACTTAGAAGAAAATTAAAAGATTATAGAACAATAATACTTAAAGTTATTTAAAAACCCTTTTAAATATAAAACTAGTATATTTGTATACTTAGAACAATTTACCCTTAAACCTACCCTATTTAAATTTAGCTTAAATCTTAAATATTTACCATTATATTATAATCCCTATAAAATTTAATTTACTGATTCAAATTTTAAAAATATTACCTTAGAATTACCTCTAACTTTGAGGATCAACTTTACCTTTTACATATCCAAAATTAAACCATACTTTGAAGATTTTAACACTTTTCCTAATTGATTAAAAACCTTAAAACTAGATCTAATTATTAATTAAGATAGAGAAGAAAAATACTATGTTGATTATATAATTAAGTCTAAATTTATTAGGAATAAGTTTTATTTTTATATATTACTCTGCATTTTTAATAATGGGAATTTTTTGTGATTAAAAATAAATAAATATTTGAATATATGATATATAAAAATAAATATATAAAATAAATTTAATAGTTTCTTTTATTATTAATAACTTTTTGCTATACTTTTAACAAACTTCTAACACCTAAAAAACAGTTCTTTTTATTAAAGACTAAAATTTAATGTTTCACATTCAAATTTTAAAAATATTACCTTAGAATTACCTCTAACTTTGAGGATCAACTTTACCTTTTACATATCCAAAATTAAACCATACTTTGAAGATTTTAACACTTTTCCTAATTGATTAAAAACCTTAAAACTAGATCTAATTATTAATTAAGATAGAGAAGAAAAATACTATGTTGATTATATAATTAAACAATT
>JNEM01009173.1:0-22116 GCA_000697335.1 Conidiobolus incongruus B7586
ATATTTAATAATTTAATTATTAAAAATAATAGTTAAATAAATATTAATTTCATATTTATTAAACTTTTTTAATATATCTATTAAAAGATAAGATAATATAACAAAATATGATTTAATATTAGAATTGAATAATATATTATATTAGGAAAATATTAAGGAATTTTTGAATATATTTGATAATTATAATAATTTAACAATATTATAAAAAGTAATAATAATATATTTAAGATATTATTAATTTAATTAAATATTAATATTAAATAACTAACTTAAAAATCCAAAAGATCTAAAATCAAATAAAAAATATTGAATAATTTTGATAAAAAGCATAGTGACTATATTTGATATGTTGAATATAAGCAATAATTTTGATTAATTATAATAAAAATAAAAATTTAAAATAATAATTTATAATTTCAAGTTAAAATAATAAAAAAACAGCAAAATGAATTATTTTTACACTATATTCATTTATATAAAGAAAATCAATAAACTCAAATTTTAATATGGTTTTGAATATAAAAATTCCTATATGATTGAATATTAAGTATAAAACAATAAATATTAAATAAATTCGAAAATTAGTATTTAAATTAAATTATTATTTTCCAGTAATATATGTCAATTAAAGTATATTAGAAAAATTATTAATATATCATTCAGTACATGTAATACTAATAATATTCTAAAGTATTTTTAAATTTAATAATCATTTAAAAATATTATATATAAATACTGAATAATTCTACACAAATATATTTAATAGTTAGATTAACATTACAAAATCGTTGATATTATATGATTCTATTGACATATTCAATATAGAGTAATTAATTTTATTATCAAATAAGTTGAAATTAATCTTGAATAATTTACACTTGAAAGAATTCTGGTATATCAAAAAATAAATTGATTATAAAGCCAATAGCGAGATTCTGCTAGCAAATAGACTAAATACAATGAATCAATGAAAACGTAATGTTTTAAAGGTTACCTAATTTCATATATTGTTGGTTTTTATTTACTATAAAGAACTTAGTTTTGATCAAAATAATTTTAATACCCTTCATTTTTTTCATCATAAGAGATTTTATTATGATACTTAATTATTTCGAGATAAATTTTCACTAATTTGGTTATTTATGACTTTAAAAGTCCATTATTGGTATAAAATTTAATAAATATGAATAACTTGTTCTTTTTTCAGTTATGTTCAACTTTTCCTCAACAAATTAAATTGAAATTAACAAGATTGATTTGTTGCTAGTTAGATATATTCACCATAAGGTTGTTCAAATTAGACTTTGAATCCTTAGTTAAATAATCGGATATTTCAAAATTTATAAAACTTGTTATATGACACACTTTAGAATATGAAAAGTTGGAAGGTTAGTGATCAAGAGTTCAAACTTGTATTTTATTACTATAGTCAGGAATATAAAACACACCAAATGATAATCATGCTATCTATATTCCAATGATTGAACTTTGTTCAAAAAATTATTCATTTGTCATATTTTATCATCAGACTTTAAACTTTATTAAATAAAATTTCATTAAAATTATAATTTAGTAATTAACTTTAAAAAGTTTGATATTGAAATTAATTTTCACGATCTGGTGTAAGATGAAATCACTGGTTATTTCCAGTTGAAGTAATATATAAAACTTTATGTATAATAATGATATCTAATTCTCTATTGTTCATATTTGACTACTATAACTCGATAAATATATTTTCAAAATATCCTTAAAATTTCCCCAATAAAGATCATCTGGAATATATCAACAAACTAATCATTTGAATTAATTTTGCATAGATTTAAACTATCCAATTAGGATTGTAAAATTACTTTGAATTGCTAAATTAAGCAAGTGTTGGGGAATTCAAAATGAGTTGAATGTTGTTAACTTTGAATTATCATCTTGACCTCAAAGAAACACTAGAACAATGATTGGCTCAACTTGAAAATTATATATGATTTAATAAATTACTAAAAACTAAAGATTTTCATTTATATTAAATGATAATAATATCCCTTATGATATTTAAATCAACCAAAGAATAATTTTTAAATGAACTTTTTTTAAAGACTTATTTAAAAATAATATTTTTTTTTAAATTTATTTAAAACTGAGATTATATTAAATCAAATTAATATAACTGATACTATATATAATACTGATCAATTCAAATTTATACCTTACTTGTGATATTCGCATAGTTATTTTATAAGTGTCATCATGGGAAGGCATAGTATTTCCTTCTCTCTTAAAGAAAGGATGGAATCTAATATAAGTATATCTGAAAATGATACCCATCAAAGTGAAAAGCTGCTCATCCATGAAATAAATTCCCATGCCCATTCTGCTGGGGACCCAATTGAATTGAGTCCAACGCAAAGGGTTTTAGCTGTCCTTTGTTTGCTATTATGTGTAACATTATCAAATTTCGATGATGTGATGGGAGTCGTTGTAGCAGGATCTATTGCCAATGATCTCAAAGCAGGAGACAGTGTCACCTGGATTGCTGTAGGAAATCTATTAACAGTGGTCGCATTAGACCCTTTATACGGAAGATTATCCGATGCTTTCGGTAGACGGCCAGTGCTTTTGACCGTTCTATCAGTGTTTTTAATCGGAGAATTAGGAAGCGGATTAGTAACTAATTTGCCACTTATGGTTCTCTTTCGTGCAATGTCTGGTGTAGGAGGTGGTGGCCTGCTCACCTTACCCTATATCATCATTTCTGATATTACAACGTTGGAGAAGAGAGGATTTTATTTTGGACTGTTAACTATTACCTTAATACTCAGTAATGTAATTGGCATTGTTGGATCTGGTGCTTTAGCCGAGTATGTTAGTTGGAAATGGGTGTTCTTGTCCAATGTACCATTGACATTAATCACAGTCGTATTAGCCATATTTTGCTTGCCACTCCCAGTACCTAAAGCTTGTTTCTGGGATAAGTTCAAAGTTGTAGATTGGGCAGGTGTGTCTCTCCTAGTATCGGCAATCTGTTTAACTGTACTGGGGACCAATTGGGGTGGCAAGGACTATCCATGGTCCTCTCCAATGGTATTGGGACCTTTGATTTCAGCCGGTGTTCTATTAATTGCATTGATATATGTCGAAGGATGGTATGTAACAAGCCCTTTACTTCCTGTCCATATGTTTACACACAATGTGATTTGTGCATGCTTGGCCAATTTTTTAATGGGAGCCATTTGGTTTTGTTATTCTTATTATATTCCACTATACTTTGAAATAGTTCATTCTTTAAATGTCATTAATTCAAGCTATTATCTCTTGTTATTAATGGGATCTGCTTGTTTGTTCTCTTATGGTTCTGTAACTTTGGCAAGTAAGTTTAGGGTTTATCGTCCATTGATGTGGGCAGGTGGATGTTTTATGCTTTTGGGAACAGGATTGATGCTCATCACCAATACTAAAACGCCTCAATATCTACATATAATTTTTATCCTCTTGACAAGCTTAGGTATCGGATTGAATCAGCAACTGGTGATTATTGCAGCTCAAGCTGGTGCTCCTTCGCATGAGGTGGCTAATGCAACTTCTTTCATCAGTTTTTGTCTCAACATGGGGGGAGTAGTGGGATTAGCACTTGTTGGAGCTATATTCAATAATGTATTGTTTAGGAATTTATCGAAAATTGATGGAGATATAAATGTTGAACATATTATGTCCACGCTATCCCACGTGAATACATTTCCAAAAGAAGTAATCGAACCCGTCACTGAAGCCTACAGTAATGCTTTCCACTTTGTTTATATTGGGTTACTACCATTTTCAGCTATTGCCCTTGTCGCGCTACTAAGTTTAAGGAGTTTGAAAATCTAATTAATCCTATGAAAAGAAATTAATAAATTAATTAATTCAAGATTTATTTATTAATCAAGTTTGATTGAAGTTAAAATAATTTTTTATATTGGCGAATTGAATCAATAGTATGGAATTAATACTCTTGAAGTCAAAGTATATTCCTCTAGTTTGAAAAATTGCATCTATATTAATTTGCTTAACTAAGATTAAAAAATGACTTTGAATCTTTGTCATATTCAGTAAACCTAGCTAAAATTGGCCATTTCATATTTTAATTTGCATATTAGTTTCGAGAAATTCTACACTTTTTTAATTTTGCAAGATTTTTAGTTGGAATTTGATTTGATTACACCATCAAGATTAATATATGTATTAGATTTAATTATTTTCAATAGTATTTTTAATTGATAATTGTAATTTCAAAATGATATCTTTATTTGTTTTCAATTTTCATAGTCAAACCATAACTGTTATATACTTAATATTTTATTTTCCTTTTTTATTTTTCATTTCAATTGTTAATTTCTACTAAATAATAAAATCTGATAAATTACTAAAAATCAACTAATAAAATAAAATTTTCTATTTAACAATTTATTTGTTTTATAGTGTAAATAAGAATATGTCCCAAAAAATAAAGCTTACCAATTATGAATTTCAACACTTATATAATTTCTTATCAGATAACATAATATAACACATTTCAAAATATATTATTCAACTTATAAACATTATAATTATGTAATCCTATATCCTTAAATATATCTTAATTATAAAATCATTGTATAATAAAAATAAATTTTGGGCATTCAAAAATTAATTATTATATTTTAATTTTTAAACAATTGAAAATAATATCATAAAAGCTAGATTAATAATCATACCAAAATTATTATTTATTCTGATGAAATATTAGTTCAATTAATAACATATAATACTAAATATTATATTTTAGAATTCAGCAAATTTTATTTGGATATTTATTTATTTTTTATATTAGTAAACTGAATGACTATGAGACTCTTTGAAAACTCAACTTCCTTTGAAGTATTTAATGTTAAATAATATTTATCAATTTATTTTTATTAATTATCAATTTAGAATATGTATCCTAGCCATTTGACATTTAATCAATGATAGTATAATTTATATAACACTTAAGAAAAATCTCGAATTATTCAATCATATTGTCACGAGCCAGGTGACTCCCTTCTACCAAAGTATTCTTGCATAAGCCTAATGTTAAAGTCATTTCCCCTCGCATACCATCTGCTCCCGCTACATCTTTTAATTGGCCGATAATGCAAGTCACCGGAGAATCTCATGAATCACCTTGTCCAACTCACTCCATATAAAACCGGGAATTAGAGCTATCCTCAACAAGACGAGTTCGATCTGGGTCCTCCCAGCTATTTGACTTAAACCAATAAACTCCGTATCTTCCTAACACTCACCTGGAATTCTCCAGATTTTTCTCTTTTATTTAAATTACTCTGGACACGGCTTTCCCAAGATGTGTTAATATCAATGTAAGATATCTTTTTATAAAACATAAACAAATTATTGAAAATTTTATTTAATTTATGATTAAACTTACTTCAAATAGTGATTAATGATTAATTTTCTACTTAAAATTTTGAGGATTTGGCAAAAACATATGAAATAACCTACTAAATTAAATTAAGTGCATTTATATTGATTCAAAAAATGATTTTATGTGAAATTACAGTTGAATATATATATATATATATTCAGAAAGGAGATTTTAAAATAATGATTATTTAAAAAATGTAATTTATCAGTGATATTGTGCTTATAGGCAAAAGTAAATATTTTGTGAGAATAAAAATTAAAAAATCGAATCATAACACATTTTAATAGGAATATATAGACAACGCTTTTAATAAATAAAACTATATAATACAAAATTTTATTTCTATTTCATGAATAATTACACATATTTTGCATGCTTATAGATTGATTGTTAATTTTTTTTGACATTATGCATTTTGAATTTGAATTCTTTTGTTGATATAGTATAGTAAATCAAATTGATTCATTTTAAATTTTAAAATGTGTATACAGCGAATATAAATTATTACTGAATCTAAAGATTTTTTTATCATGTGTTAATATTTTTAATATAAAATATTTGATATTTATATTTATATATTTTTGAAATAAAAATAGACTCATTTGAAATATTACAAGTATTTTATATTATACAAAAACTATACATTGTTATTAGTATATAAACAAGTTGTCTATTGGTTATTATTTTAATCAAACCTATATTATAATATATTTGAAAGATAAAAAAACTAGTATAAAATTTATAATCAAAAAATTGAATATTATATCATAACTTCACAGAGTAATTCTAATCAATAGTTAAAATATCTTGTTATAAATTTTTTGAAAAATCAACCATAAAGATATTCATATATAAGTTTTAATACTATTGCTTGTATTTTATATTGACTTCAACTACAAATATTACTAAAATAGAAAATATACATTTATATTGATAAAATCTAATTACAATGAATTAAAGTTATTGTATTTGTGACTGTTTATTAAATTACTCGGGTTAAATTAACTGTCAATTTTATATTAATACATAAATTGGCATTAAAATATAAGTATTTGATACAAACATTTGATATATTATAACTTACTTTGAAAATGCACTATTTCCAGGTATTAATTCTGACAAAAGATTGACTGAATGGTTGAGCTTGAGATAAATCCAAAAAAAGTGAGGTTAATTAGGTTAAATGGTTTAAATTCAAAGTGTAATGTCATGTGAATATTGCTGTAGTATAATTAGTGGATGGAGAAATTAATAGGAAAATTATGATTAATGAAATATTTTTCATATAGAATCAATTGAAAAAATGAATTGATAATACAATATAGTTATCTAAAACAACATTGAATACATATGTATATTTAAGTTAAACATAGTTAAGAATAATTGCTGATTTATTTTAAAGTCATTAATAATGTTTTTTTAAATGTGACCATTTTATACGGATACGTACCATATTTTGATAGATTATGTTTACTCATTTTCTTCTCAGTTGTAATGACTATTTGCACTGTCACATAAAGTGAATGCTCAATTATATTTTAACCAATAACTTGTAATTCAGTCAACACATGAACACTGTGCTACAAAAATACAACATCATTTGAATTCATATTAATTCATACTATTTCAAAATATGAATACATGTGTTATTAATTCTCGGATATTAACGTTTTTGCTTAACAGTATAATTTATTGTCTTAAATGAATATTAATAATAATGGAAATTATATAACACTGACTTACAAAATGCAGCTTAATGTTTAACCTTTTCTTGTGTAAAAATCTTACCATTTTTGTGCATTACAAAGGATTACCATTTGTATCAGATTTAATTGTTAAGCTAATATCTGGTATTTCAACGAATACTCACTATTAAAGTTTAGGCCATTTCCAACTTTGATTGGATTCATTTTTTAATACAAAATTTCTCTGTTTCTTTTAATAGACATATTTTTACTTTGTTGAAATTATAATTCATGGTTTAATCAATCATTAAAATTATCGACTTAAAATTTTAACTAAATTTTAAAGTATGATTCTGAAAAATGTGAAAAGATTATAGCCGAATATTATAATAATTTAAATTCTTCACCAATTATATATTCAATAAAACTTTTGTGATTTAAATATTCAATAACATCTATTTTATATTAACAACTTTAAACTTAAATACTGTTAATTATATTCAATTCTAAATTTTAAAAATATTATATGTTAAATTTAATTGATTAGACCCCACAAATTTATTTTCTTTCCGATTATCAATATAGAAATTAATATTATAAAAAATTATTCATTATGATATCATTAAATATAATTTTTGATTTATATTAAAGATCGATATATATATATATATATATAATAAATAATTAGTAATATTATATAAAAGTAAAATAATAGGTCAGAATTTAAATGAAACTAGCTTATTATTAATTAATATTACTATTATAAATATTCTAATTTTCTAAAAACTGAGAGACGGAATAAATTGAACAATCGATATTTTTTAATTATGAATTTAATATTAAATTTTTGTTTATTTATATTTTTGAGTTAATCCTTTTTACTAATTAATTATTCAATTCAATTAATACCGTTCATTTATTTCAAATACTATATTATATTATCAATTATAAAGAGTTATATTAATATTAATATATATTAAATAATACTTCATTTTTATCGGTTATTGATATTAAACAATACCAATAATGTCAACAACTCTAAAACCTAATTTTAATTCGTCTTTCAGTTTAAATTCACATTCGAATCTGACCAGTCTTACCTCTACTACGAATACCAACTCGATAAATGAATTATCAGACGAAGAAAGGATTAACTTACTCGTTAACAAGATATTTCCAGATATTCAAGATGAAGATTCTTTAAGTATAGAAACCTTACTAGATTTTTTAGTTGGTTTATATGACGATTGTAATCTATTAATACCACCTCAAGAAGCTCACTTTCCTGAATTTTTAACCAATTGTAATATTATCAAATATTTTAAATAAGTAATATAACTAACCATTATTTTATAGATGAGGGTTTAATTAAGCAAATAAAGAGCTTAAGGTATAATAAGAACGATTTTATAATATTAAAAAATTTAGTACAAGGTCAATTTGGAACGGTAATAAAAAAGATATTTTTTTTAAAAAAAAATTAATAATAAATTAATTAAAAATATATATATAGGTATCAGTTGTAAAACACAAATTAAGTAAAAAGATTTACGCTATGAAAACTTTAAATAAGTTATACATTTTAAGGTGTAAAGAGGTAAATTATTTAATTTAATTTATGCTAAAAATTTTTTCTAATATTTTCAAAATTAGCTTTCTTTTTATATGCAAGAGAGGAACGTATTAAAATTATCTGAAAAGTCGTTATGGTTTCCCAAGTTATTTGCTGCTTTTCAAGACAGTCAAAATTTATACTTTGTGATGGAGTTTGCAGGTGGTGGTGATTTATTAAATTTATTGGGTAGACAAGAAAATTTGGTGTTAAATGAAGACGAAACTAGATTTTATATGGCTGAAATTATTTTAGCTGTTAAAGATTTACATAGATTTGGTTATACTCATAGGTATTATTTCCTAATTCCCTTATTTTATCTTAGTTTTATTAACTAAGTTTCACTTTACTTTAGAGATATTAAGCCTCAAAATATCTTAATTGATAACGACGGACACATTAAATTGGCTGACTTCGGTTCTTGTATAAAGCTGAATGAAGATGGTTTAGTAAGCATTTATTAACTTCGAAATATTATAATTATATATTAATCAATACTTATTCAGGTGAGCTCAAAAGTACCAGTAGGTACTAGTGATTATATCTCCCCAGAAGTTCTTCAAGCACAAGAAGGAAAAACTCAATATGGCGCAGAATGTGATTGGTGGTCGGTGGGAATCCTTATGTATGAATTATTACAAGGAGATCCTCCATTTTATTCGGATTTTACAGCTACAACATATGCACAAATTATGAATCCAAACGTTAGTATTAATATTTTATTATTGTCAATTAATAATATACTAAAGCAATCTGATACTTTAGAGAGAGATTCCATTTCCTGATTTAATTCCTATATCCGAAGAAGCCAGAGATCTTATACGGAGGTAACTTGCATTTATTAACTGTTATATTGTTTTATCAAGCATTAACCAATTCCTTAGACTAGTGTGTGATCGTGAAAATAGAATTGGGTTAAATGGAGTTGAAGAAATTCAAAACCACCCCTTTTTTAAAGGAATTGACTGGGAAAACATTAGATCAAGTAATATTAGTTATATACATTATTTCAAATCCTTTATTGATTGAAGTTCATTATTTAGCAAAACCCCCGTTTGTACCTCAATTAAAATCTCCAGAGGATACTCAATATTTCGAAGAATATGAAAACGTTGAAAATGACCAAGAAGTAGTTGTTCCATCAAAAGGGAAAAGTAGAGAATTTTTAGGAAATCAGCTACCTTTTGTCGGCTTTACCTATCACAAAGATTACCAGTACCTACCCCCTACCCAGTACTTACAAACCATCAATACTTCGATAGCTGAAAACCAACCTCATATTAATGAACCATCACTTTGTCTAGAATGTCAAAATCGAGATTCTAACCCTTCATCTCAGATTGATAACTCAAATTTAATGGAAGAAAAAGAACAGCTTGTGAAGGAAAAAGAACAACTTCTAAGCACGTTAGAAGAATGTCGAAAATCTTTAGCCCAACAAAATTTTATTAACCAAAAATTGTTAGTTGAGATTAAAAATTTGAAGGCTAAAATTGATGAAGAAAATCAAAATCATAACGAATCTCTATCAAAAATTCAATTACTCGAATCCCAAAACACTTCTCAATGTTCAATTACCGAAGAATTAAAAAAGAGTAATCAAAAGCTGATAGAAGAGAGAGATTATGCTATTCAAGAGATTAAAAAACTAAAAAAGGCTATTACTGAAATGACGGCTGTCCATAAAGATATAATTAATACAAGCACCACTTTGGATCAATCTAGAGACCAAGCTCAGACTAGTCTGGAAGAACTGCAGGACAAATATGACGCATTGTCCAAAGAAAATAAAAGGCTATTATTCCGACTTAGGGCGACCGAATCTCAACCGCCGGAGCCCCCGCTTAAAGCACCTCCTACATCTCTTTTAAATACGAGTTTCGAAAAAGAAGAATTAACAAGAGTTAAAGCTGAATTAGATGCAACGCTATTAAGAGTTAGAACACTCACATCTGACCTCAAAGCAATGCGTCAACAAAATCAAACTCTGTCTGATACTGTTGAGAAATTGAAATCCCAGGCTTCCAGCGGATCTGGCCCTGGGGCAAGTTTGGTCTCAATAGACTCTAAGCTGTACAATGAAATCGTTAGTAATTTAGAGCTTGAATCGAAAAACCATGATCTATTAATTTCCATACAAAAAGAACTACAAGCTCGCAACAATCCTGATTACAAACTCAATGAAGCGCGAGAAATGCGTGATGACGCTGTTGCGCATGCAAACCAGCTTATTGAGCTTAACGATCGGCAAGCAAGTTTAATAAGGACATTAATGGAAAAGCTAACTCAAATGGAACAGATTAAATCTCCTACAAAAACGCTCTCTCCTAATGGTCACTTAACTGATAACATCTATGATGCTCGAACTGCGCTAATGATTGTCGAAAATGAGCAACTAAAGAGAGACCTCTCTTTCAAAGACCAAAAACTACAAGAACTAGTGACTAAGCTCGTCGTCATGGAGGCATCTAAACCAAGTTTCTGGGCCAAGGGGCGGAGTAAGGACAAGCAGAAAATTCTTGTTCACCAGGTGCAAAGTCTTGAAAGCAAGTTACGACTTGTTGAGCGCGAAAACAGTCAGCTCCGATATATAAATCGGCTCACAAGAGGATCTCCCGCTCCACCTGTGCCACCTAAGCCAAATAACATGAGTACTGATAGCAACGATGAAATCTCTCTATATGATTCAAGTAGTTCCAATCTCCTTGCAGCTAAGCATAGAAGTCTTCCACCCAATGCTAGTGAAGGTTCAGGTTACCAGTTTCACCACAGTAGCATACCACAGCACGTTAGCGAAGGTTCAGGCTACAGATTTAACGATTCAGTAATTACAGATCGAAGTATTAACTCCCAATTCGGAATTCAGCATATTAAGTAGTTTTACAACGACTGTTGTGTGTAAAAATCTCTCAAGTATTTAACAATTTTTTCATTTACCATTTTGACTAATTATTATCTAATATTTCTATTTTTTTATTCAAAATTTAATTAATGTAACTAAATTTGATAATAAAAATATTATCTTATAAGTTTATTTATAGCATGTTATATTTTTATCATACTTGATAATTTATTAGTAGTGGATAGCTCAATTTAATTGTATCATATGAGTGAATTTTTGTATAATAATCAAAAGGAGAATTGTTCAAAATTTTATTGAGTAAAATATTCAAATTTGATCAGAAAATATAAATAGAATGACAGATTATATAATGTTAAAATATTTAAAAGCCTTGATTATAAACTAGGGTCATTAATAGATGCAGTACTCCTGTCCACAATTAATGTTAATATTCTTTCTAATGAATTTAATTTAATCATTCTAAATAATAATTATATTATTAATTGATTTAATAGATAAAATGTTAATTTCTACCATTATAAAAGTCATAATCAATAATTATATTATATTATATTATATTTCTTTTTTGCTTACTGTAACAGAATAAGTTATATATGAATACCATTTAATGCTCTGATAATACAAAATATGAATTATATTTCCAATCCAAAGATAGGAGATTATAATTTAATAGATATTTTGACTTATTTTCAACTATTTAAATTTTAAAATCCACTTATAAAATCTATATATTATTTCAAAATTTCAATATAATAAAACTATTAATATATATTTATCAATGAATATAAAAAATTGAATAAAAAAATATATTAATAATAACGTATAAAATATTAATACTTAATATTACCTCACTTCAATGTAATTTACGATAATTTCTTACTTTAATCAATCAAACAAGCTTATATTATTATATAATATCTTATTGAGGTTAAACTTATTACTTTGAGATAAACTTTTCATTTCACATACATACAAGATTAATAAAAAGGTTGAAATATAAATCATATCAATCATAGTCAAAGTTTTGTTCATAGGGTTAGAAAATAAAAAATAACACTTTATTTAATTTTTGATTTTTCAAACATATTGAAAGTTTTTAAACATTAGAATATAAATAAATTAAAAATTTAATAGAATAAAATAATATATAAATATATATTTATCTCTATTTGTTATTTTTTTATTTAAAAACTTAGTGTTAAATTTACATATAGTTAAACTAAAGAGTGATTATCAAAAATATTTTGTTTTGTGTATCATTGAAACTCAACCACAAACTTTTTAAAATCATTTAATTATTACAATCATTTTATGAAGATGATGCTCCATTTAAAACTATAATTTGTCACTAAATTTGTGACTTTAAAGCTAAAAACAACCTATCTTGAATTTTCCAAAATTTGCAAGTGAATTTCTATCACTATTCTTTTAACTATCATAAAATAAAAAATTGCATTAATAACCATCTTTTAATTTTATCTAAAAGATTATCAAAGCATTTTAAAGTTAGCTATATAAGTGAATTATATATATATGATAATTTAACCTTGGTTTAATAAAGAGAAATATAAAATAAATACCGCATATTTTAAATACAGGTTTAACATAATCTAAGGTAGCTATAACTATAAAAAACTTATCAATAAATAATTAAAAACTTTAACTTTTATATCATATCATTAAAATTGATGAATCTTAGGCTCTTGTATATATTCTTTTATTTAAACATAAATCAAAATACTATGTTAAGCCAAATAAGCACCTTTATAAATTCAAATTAAAAGGTATTTTGATTATAAAATATTAATAGTTGAAATAGGTTATGATAATACAAAGTTTTTTATTTAGTTCAAAAATTAAAAAATTAATTATAATTTATAAATTTCTTTTTTAAATAAAATAATTATATAGTGTATTTGATATTAATTAACAAACCTTATTATTTTATATGATAATTGTAAAATATATAAAGTTAAAGCTGTAAAAGCTTTGCTTAATAAAATAACTTGTAAAAGCTACCACATCTAGTATATTCACTAGATTATAACTTATATTACTGTAATTACTTTTGACAATTAAAAAACAAGATTGCAGGAAAACAAATTCTAAAGGATAAATTAACCAGGGTTATAAAACATTAAACTTCAGTCTTAAATAAAATAGGTTATTTTTTAGGTATTAGGAACTTGCTAAAGATATAACAAAAAAGATTAATAACAAGGGTATTGATCTTATAATATATATTTATTTTATATTAAAAATTATATGTAATATCAATTTTAAAAAATAGTGCAATTTCTTAATTTCCAACCATAAAATAAAAATACTGAATTTTTAATTTTGAAAAAGCTGATATAAAAAGATTGAAAATAAATAAAATATAAAAGTGCAGTTTTAAAAATTATAAACGTATTATGATTTATTTAGTTGATTTAATTATATAAAAAGTTTGAAATTTGATAATATGAATTTAAATATTTAATGAGTAAAAATTAGATTTTGATTTAGAATGGAAGGATATCAAAAGATTAATATCAAAATTAATTAATTTGATTAATGTAGAACTATTATTTATCAGATATCATATTTTGATCTTTATTAAATATTCAATATTCTAAATAATTATTCTAAATTTCATATCTGAAGCTTGGTTATTGATCAACTTTGCTATATTATTCTCAAAATCAAACATTAATTATCGATCATTAATATAAAATTATTAATATAGTTTCATATTGATTGAAAGATAGATATAAATATTATATAAAGAGGATTGTTATCAGATATCAATTTGTATATTGATATTACATATTGAGTTTGATTTTTCACTAATCCAATTAACTATCAAATTTGATTCTTATCTTCAATAACAAAACACTAGACTGGGAAATTTTGACTATCAATGATTTCATCAGATTATTAAATACTCTAATTTATCTAGATCCATATCACTTTAAATTTGATATTTGTTCAAGACACATCTATCAATTGATTAAAGTTGATTGTTATCTAGTTGTATCATTTATGATAATATGTCCATTAAATAAATTAGTCAAACTTCGATAATGAAATCAAATTTTCTGATAAGCTTTCATGGAATGATGATATCAGAATAAAAAAAGGAATCTTATTCAAGTCAACTCTAAATAAGTAAAAATGCAACGAAAATTAATAGTTGTGTACATGACGTATTGGAAATAAGTCGTATACATACAACTCTAAATTTCAATTAATTTTTAGCGAGCACTAAATTAAGATGAGTATCAAAAGATCAGTTATAAAATTGATGACAAATAAATTACCAGTTGAATATATCACAACCCGAATGATGTAGATGACTGTTGTGATAGATGAAATTACCTTCAACTTTAAGAGTATGGTTTAGAAAGAATTTTATTTATCAAAAGTGACTGATTATGAAATAAGATACAATTATTTTAAACAGATTAGTTGTCCTTGGAGGCCATGAACTTGATCAAGTCCAAGACACGGTTGGAATAACCGAATTCGTTATCGTACCAAGATACCAACTTGACAAAGTTGTTGTTAAGAGCAATACCAGCCTTGACATCGAAGATGGAAGAGTGAGTGTCACCAATGAAGTCGTTGGAAACAACAAGGTCTTCAGTGTAACCCAAAATACCCTTGAGGGGACCATTGGCGGCTTCCTTAACGGCAGCAACAATTTCATCATAAGAAGCACCCTTTTCCAAACGGACAGTCAAATCAACAACGGAAACGTTGGGGTTGGGAACGCGGAAAGCCATACCAGTCAACTTACCGTTCAAAGCGGGGATAACCTTACCGACGGCCTTAGCGGCACCAGTGGAAGAAGGGATGATGTTTTGGCCAGCACCACGACCACCTCTCCAGTCCTTATTAGAGGGACCATCAACAGTCTTTTGAGTAGCGGTAACAGCGTGGACAGTGGTCATCAAACCTTCAACAATACCGAATTTGTCGTTGATGACCTTAGCAAGAGGAGCTAAACAGTTAGTGGTACAGGAGGCGTTGGAGACAACGGGGACAGAGGGATCGTAGCTGTCCAAGTTGACACCGACGACGTACATAGGAGCATCGGCAGAGGGAGCAGAGATGATTACCTTCTTGGCACCACCTTGAAGATGGGCCTTAGCCTTTTCAGTGGTGGTGAAAACACCAGTGGATTCAACAACATAGTGAGCACCAGAAGCACCCCATTGGATGGCGGCGGGATCACGTTCAGAGAAGACACGAACAGCGTTACCGTTGACGACTAAGTTGCCATCCTTAACTTCGACTTGACCATCGAAACGACCGTGGGTAGAGTCGTATTTGAGGAGGTAGGCCATGTATTCGAGATCAATGAAAGGGTCGTTGACAGCAACAACCTTGACACCTTCTTGCTTTAAGGAAGCACGGAAGACCATACGGCCAATACGACCGAAACCGTTAATACCAACTTGAACAGTCATTGCTAATGTTAAATGATAAGTTTAATTTACAATTGGAATTGATTAATTCAATCAAACAATAAGCTTCATCTTTTTGAAATCATTGCTTTTTTATACCTTTTTACGTCAGAGGTAATGGATAGAAACTGGATTTGATTGGATACGTCAGTAAAATAGTTTTCACCTTATTTGGTTCATTGATGGTTACTCATATTTTCAAATCTGATCATTAGTCTGAAATAATCTAACGGCTGATTTCATAAATAACTAATAATTTTAAAATATGATATTTATATGGCACAAGCGACACACTTTTGTCTAGTTAATTAATATATTTGATTCATTCTTAGAAAAGAATTACCTCATTTTCAACCAAAAAGATTTATTCGTTATTCACTATAAGTGCATGATAAAATTTATTATATCAAGCATATGCTTGTAACTCTGCTACATCATCTGTGACTTTGAAAATATCATTATTTGTGAACCAACAGTAAAATCATTTTAATACGGAAATAATCGGGAAAAGGAACGCTGGATACATAATTATTTATAACCACCCAATATATGAGAAATTGATATATTTATGTTAATAGAGTCTAATATAATTAGTATTAAATATGATGGAAAGCTAAAAATGGTATAATTGGGCCTGAAAAACTGCTTACTCCATTTTTATAACTGCTCTGATTCATATTATTATTATCATTCCAATTTACATTGTGGCTTATTATTAACGAAAATTAAAGCTAAAAGGACTAATTATCAGACAATATATGTATCACGAAATTATCATAAATAAAGAGTAAAATTTGCTATAATAATAATTACTAATTCTCAAGTATAGTTTTTTAAATTTTAAATCACTATCACACTCAGCTTTACATTAAATCAATATTCCAGTAATAAAGATGAACAGAAAAAAATGAGTATTTCAAGGTTCTTTTTAATAACTTATTATGGATAAATTCATCCTGATTGAAATATTAATTTTGAAAATAAAAATTCGTTACTAATTAATTACCATCACAATACGAATATTTAACGGATCATTACTGAGAATTGGTTTAACATTAAATATGAAATGGTGTCTGTATGAATTTGAATGTTTTGACGATATATCAGCATATGATAATGTTTGAAAAATGTAAAGAATTGATGATATATTATCATCTGATTATGAAATAAAATACATTGCAAAAAAATCGTAATCAAGTATCAACAAAAAATATATATTATTTGAATATAATCTCATATATAAATATAGTTTGCAATAATTAATAAAAATCTTATTTTAAATCTATTATATAAATATTAAAAGAAATTAATTTATTTTCTATTAAATAATTATTCATTTATAATACAAAATCCACAGATCAAATAGAGATGTATACCCAGAAATATCTTGACAATAGTAAAATATTAATGATACGCATCATTATTAGACAATTATTATTTATTGGACCAATATTTGAACTACATATTAAATAACATGATTTTCCAAATAATTTGAATTGAATGGATTAAATAGCTCAATAAATTTTCCCACAATTAGTATATTAATCCATTTTATGTAAATTGAGTAAATAATACATTATAAGATTAAGAATGCTATATTGAGGTTAAATATCTAAAAATAAAAATATTCGAATTACAGATTTCTTTCAAAATAACATATGCTTAATTTAGTTTACAACAATATTCATCAGGATTCTATAATATATTTGGAAATGGTATTATTTTCAAAGTCCCCAATACGATATTATTCAAGATATATCAAAATAAATAAAGTTATACATTTCACAGTGTTGACGAAATTTAAAAAGATATCTTTTATGACATGGGGTCCCTATTTTATCAAACAATTGATATATTATCAATGTGAAAATATATAAAATTAAATTAACTTTTCATTTATAAAATTTAGGTTTTTGTATAATACAATTATATGATAATATTCTCATAACTGACTATATATCTTTAGTTATTTTAATGATCATAAATATCCTGATTATATGAAAAAAATAATTAATACTGAAATCAATATGAGTAATGTTATGACAAATGAAAAATTTTAAACATCTATATTCTAAAGCTATATAATAGTTAATAAAACATATTTTAATCAAATGAAGCAATATTTTTTGTTACAAAAATTCGAGAGATTGAACAAATTCATGTCCAAATGGAGGTTTCCAACCTTTAACACCAGCTTGCTTCCAGACGCAGTGAGGTAAACCCATGTCCGCGAGGAAGACTTCTCCGGATGTATTTCGATCCTTAAGTCCTTCTTTAGTAGCCCCAAGGCAAAGAGTCCACTTAGGACGGATAGTGGTTGTAGTAGGACTAAAACCAGTACCAGCTAAATATGTATTAGAGAAGGAAAAAAGTCATGAGTAATGAAAAGATATACCCGCAGTATTACAAGCACCACTTGCGAGCTCAAGAGATAAAACGGGAGCTTTATTTGCATTTGCCCAGTCAATAAGGTCGGCAATTAAAACGCGTTCGTGATCAACCGTTACTTCATGTAACATGAATTCGTAGCCTAAAAGCCCATCCAAAATAATATCAACAGGAGATACTAAATGATTAGGTAAATCTATATACGTGATTTAGTTAAATAATTATGTGTAAAATAAGATCAACATACCTGCGATTGAATTTAATTCCTTTACTCCATAAGTTGAGAGTTGAGCTTGTTGGTGAGCAACAGACTAAAAACATTTGATTTAATATTGTTATAAAAATGAAATTATAAATTTAGGCATAAAAAGAAATATATAAGTCCAATTTATATAAATTTTTACCTCAATCATTTCCTCATGTTTACAAGCAATGAATGCCATCACACTGACACCGTGATTAGCCATATGCTTAGCAGCACACAAACTAAAAGCACCAGTGCTATTGTTACCGGCTAATACAACCATTACAGGGCAGCTATTATGATTATCAGGGTTTAATCTTCGGGCACCACCTAAAATACGTTCAATTATATTTGATAATTTGCATTGAATTTTAGTATTACCAATTGCTTTGAGTAACATAATTGATATACTAAAGCCACCATTTTCAATGAGTTGCTTTTCTGAAATCCCCATTTCATAAACTATTATATAAAATAAAATTAGATTTTAATACAAAATGGTTTTAAAATTAAACTTGCCTGCAAGTCGCATTGCCTCTAACATCTGTTCCTTACTAACCAAAGGACAAGAAACTCCAGTGACAGTTTTGAGCTTAGAGTTGGAAATCTTAAGATCATTTAGCTCTGGCTGAAGTATGTCGTCATCGGAGTAATCCCCAGGAGCTTTTTCTCTCTCATCAAGGGAGAGTACATTTTCATCTGGACGAAGTTTAACAAGACGTTGATAATCATCATGAAAATGAGAATCCTTCATGGATACAAACGAAGATTGTTGACCCTTTTTATTGATATCGACTAATAGAGTGCCAGGTGCAGTTGTATCATTTGCCTAGATATTTTGATAAGAGATTGTTGAAATATTTTAATTATTTAAATAAATGCCTTGATTTCTTCCAAAACTTTTTTCTTATCAAATAAAAGTAAATTAGATTGAAAGTCAAAATCCTCTTTATATTCAGAAACATCATCAGAGGCCCATTCGGATCCATAGCCGAATGATCGGTGCTTAGAGTGATGATTTTTTTGACGATTTTTTCGGAATCCAGACTAAATACCGATAAATAACAAATAAAATAATATCTGAGTATATCTACCTTATTTTTATATTTAGATCTATTATCGTTGCTCATGTAATCTGAGTCGTTATTGTCAGAAATAATATTTTTATCATTGTTGTGTTTGTTTCTTCTATTATTATGTTGATTGGAAGGGTGAAGATAGTTGTCATTTTGATGATAATAACCGGTTGACTGATTTGAATAGCCATTTTCATGATTTATATAGCTTCTAGGCTGTTGATATAAATTTTGACTTTGTTTTAATTGTTTTTTCTGATATGTGTAGTCATATCCAAGGCTCTGCTTCAAAGTTATGTCTTCTTGGTCTGAAGGATCTTCGCACGACAGCGTTTGATTATATAGTTCTTGATCCTAAAACATTATTTAGTACTATTACATGATCGTCTAGATTTGTAACTTACATCAAAATTTAAATCAAGAGATGGGTGATACCTTAAAAATAAAGTTAATCAAGTCATCAAATAGGTGAATCATGTAATATTTACTGCTTGCCATAGTTAGGTTTATTTATCTAAAGATGACATATTAGTAATATTATTTGAAATATATATTAAAAATTTAAAACATTAATAATATAATTTTTGGGGATTTAGTTATAATAATAGACATAATTTGTAAATTAGTTTTCACTTATATTAATAATAACAATTACCTTTTTAGAGTCATTTGTATTATAACCAACGTAACTGCCATCTAAATTTTGATAAGCTCTTGCTTGTGATGCATTTTTATTGTGAGAAAACTTAGGTTGAGACTTTATGATTGGTTTTGATTCAGGGACTTTAGGATGAGGCTCAATATTGGAATGTAAAGGTACAGAAGTGTGGGATTCAGAACTAAATTCTAAATTAATAATTTTGTCCCCAGGGACAGTACAAGTACTAGCGTTAAAAGACTGTCCGTTTTGGTATGCAGTCACTAAGTTTAAAGTAAAATATAACAGTAAATAAAAATATTTTTATGAGCTTTTTAATTTTTTTTGTTTTACCATTAGTCATTTTCATTGTTTTTGTATTAATATCAATATGTTGAACAATTCCTTTCATTTTTAAACCATCTTTGAGTTGTAATTCAACCCAAGAGCCAATAAACTGTTCAGTCATTTTGTTCGAACACACTCTAAATTATTTACAAAATGATAAAAATATATAATATTAAATGCTATAAATTTATAATTGAACGAAATTAATTTATAATAATCAGTATTAAGATTAATATAAAAATCAAATATGATTAAAAAATTAATCATGCAGTATCTAAGTGATATTTTAAATGAATTATATTTTGACTTGATGGGGAATATGGGATAAATTTTCACAATTATATACCAAATACGCTTCACTAATAATAAATTAGTCTTTTCATTATAATTATACTATCTTGATAAGTTATACATTTTTTATTAATGTTTTAATTGCTATTAATTGATGTTTTTATTCCACATCTATTAATCATTCGTTATCCAAAATATAAAAGGTTTATAACTGAAGGCTCATGTTTCTCAATAAAATGAGTTTTGGGTTAAACCAATTTAATTGGTTTGTTAATTAATACTAATACTTCAACAAATATCAACACGTTTAAATATAAATATGAGCTAAATAATACTTGATATGAATGGAAATATAAGATTTCTAGCATTTCTTTAAACATTTCATTCTATAAGTTGTATTGGGTGCTGTTATTAATTGAACAAACTCAGTGAATTTTTCTTGAGTAAAATTATATTGAAAATTTAATATTTTATCATATTGTCACGAGTCAGGTGACTCTCCTCCCACGTAATATGCTTACTTCAACTGAATATAAGGGTCATTCCCCCCCTCATGTGACCAACCACTTCAACCCTATCCTTTAATCAGCTAATGATACAACCCTCCAGAAAACTCCAGAAACCTACTACTCTATGCACTATATATAGAACCCAGAAACAGAGCTATACTAGAAGAGAAGGAGTTCGATCTGGGTCCTCCCAGCTATTTGGCTTAAACCAATAAACCCCCTATCTCCCTAACCTTTACCTGGAATTCCCTAGATCTCTCCCTTTTGCTTATACTATTCCGGACACGGCTTTCCCAAGACGTGTTAATTTGGTGGAGAATCTATACCCCCATCCCCCGTTCGCCGAAGATCACGCCGTTCAAATATTAATCAATAAGAGCATAATTCCAAAAAATATATATTCGTTAAGAAGATATCAATACGTTTAAGAATAATTTTACCAAAAGCATTGAATACCACTCTCAATATAACAACCCAAAATGAACGAAGAAACTAAGTATTACAACATCAATATGGATAATCGTCACCAAGAAGATAATATGATGAATAACAAAGAATGCGAACCACAAAACGAT
>JNEM01009174.1:0-21126 GCA_000697335.1 Conidiobolus incongruus B7586
CATGTAACTTAGTGTTGAGCACGACGAGATTCGGCGATGATGTTGCTGAGTTCTTCAACCTTCTTCTTGGCACGGACCAAGGTACCCAATCTCTTCTTAGCCAACTTACGGGCACGCTTATCCTTGGAGTTCTTAAGCAATTCCATAACACGGCGTTCGTAAGGAGCGAAACCGACGACTTCTCTAACTAAGTCGCGGACGAATCTGGTGCGCTTCTTGGGGAGACCACGACGTTGGCTGGGTCTTTGCTTTAACTCACGGGGAGTGGTGATGTGACCCTTATTTTTACCAATGATATAACCAGTACGTTGAGCAACGGCCATTTTGTTGATTATTAGAATAAGTGGAGGTTGGGGAAAGATGCCTCTTTATAATAAACTTATTCGTAGAGAGGGCCAATTGAAAAATCTTCAGATTAATCATAACCCACAAATCTTTAATTATGCAAATTGTGGGATTTTCAATTCGAAATTTATTCAATTCAATTTTAACAACAGTTAATTTCTGCATTGAATAGATGATAGTAAATATTATTCATACTTTATTAGCACTAAAGCAATTTATTAGGATTTAATTTTTCATGAGAAATCAATATATTTGTTTCTAATCAATTGTCATAACCTTAATAATATATTCATTTTTTTTAGTTCATATGAACGAGATATGCTTAAAGTGATTTCAAATATGTATATTAACTTACAAGTTATAAAGATAATAGCCATATATTACTATGATTTCAAGATTAATTCATCATTAATATTTGAAAATTTATCTAAACTAGTTACATGAATATAGTCCATTTTTTATTGTTATACATTAATTTAACCACATCAATATTGCATCCCATATTTTAATAACAAATTTAATGAACAATGAAATTTTGATTTGGAATATTTCTCAAAATTTAAAATTTTATATACTTCACAAAGTATTCATATAATTAATACTATGTACTGCCATTTATAATTCATCAAAAAGTGTTTCAATGACAATTTGATCAAGACAAATAATAGTCTCAGCTTATATACACACTCAAAATGATGATAATGGTGATATTTATATTCAAATTTTTTCAAAATCATCAAATTTATTACGAGGTAAAATTATAATTTAAATCTTATTTTAGGGTATGCTATACTGGTATTCAATTTATTTTTGACTTATCCACTTAAATTTTGCTCAAATTTGAGACACACTTACCTGATGTCAATATTAAAATTTAATGAAAGTGATGTATATTAGTAATAAATGCATATGGTTGTTCTCTATCTAATAGAAAATTTGAATTTAAAAAAATTCTATTACTATTTCAGTAAATAAAATATTATATAATAGTTTAGGTGAATTAAATTGTATTAAATATATTTTCAATTTAAATTTTATTTATCAATAAAATTTATCGATCTTACACTCGTTGATAAAAAATAAATCATATTATAATATTAAATGTAATATATTAATTAAAGATGCCTTAATTTCTATTCTATCTCACATTATACAACCAATAATAAAATATGTCTATTAGCTTTTTTATATATTTATTAATTCACAATTTTGAATTATTTTTATTATCTAAACTAATTCCCATAAATTCAAATTCTATGAATAATATAACAATGAGCTTGCGTCATATTCATTAATTTAAAAATTTAAATTCAGTCACCAAAACAAAATAATATAATCATAATATATAATAATATGGATGACAGTGAACCTTTTAATACTACAATACTCAGTGAAATGGTTAGTTTTCCTATCACTGATTTAAGTTCAATGACTAAAGCTATTAGAGTCTTGGCTGAGCGTTTAGTTCCAAATCCAGCTGCCAATAAATTAAACTTTAATTAATATTGAAATTTATGCATTTCTTTTTAGAATCTGCTCAAATTACCGGAAAGTTACCTTTATCTTCTATTCTAAGTTTATTGCAATATAGTAATGCTGATTTATCCGATGCCACTTCAACTTTGATTCAAAGACTTCTTGTACCTTTGCCTATTAATTTAATTTTAATTCAATTTAAGGTACATCTTAAATTTAGCACATATTATGATTAAATTTTTGGATGTCTTTAAGAATTGGATTAATGAAGGTTTGAATGGCGAATCAGACCAATTGAAAGAACTAGCTCTTTCTGTTTGGGTTAATAGAGAGCATGATACCAATTCCAAACAATTAATATTGAATAACTATGGAGTTCAACTATTAGATTGCATTGCTAATACTGAATCTCCAAAGGTCTCCCAATTGGCTATCAAGCCTTTTGTCGCATGTGCAAATGACGAGTCCGCTCTCAAAATCATTCTTTCATCACCTATTCTAGATACAATCCATCAATTATTTGAACGCGGAGCCATTGTTAAAACTCGAGTGCTTGAATTATTAATGCAAATGGCATCTGTATCTAAATCAACTTATTTAAAATTAAAGGAAGTCAATTTATTTTCCAAGGTTGACACCTGCATTGATTCAGATGATCTCTTGTTGAAATTGAATACCTTAGAACTACTCGTCTCCACAACTGATAGCCACTAGGGACCCTCCTTCTTAGAAGATTTTGATTTTCATCAAAAGATCTGGAACAATCTGGAAAACCACCCTGCCGACATGCCTCCAGAATCTCTTGAGAGCCTTTGCTACTGCGCCGAGCTCAAGTTTATGGCCCAATCGTGGCGTTTATACTCAACTGACCATCACTTATATATCCAAATCATCAAGCAGTTAGAATACTCTCACCAAGACAAATTCAATAACGACATCAAGGAATCTGCTATACACTCTTACGGTATCATTGGTAGTTCACCGAAGGGAATGATCATTTTACATACACAAGAAACAGCCCTTCGAAAATTTGTTCGCTTTTCTAGATCTGCGATAGATCGACTTAAAGTAGAATGCTTGAGAGCTTTTGCATTAATGATGAGATCTAAGAAGTCTCCAGAAGATGAATCATCCGAATTAATCGATGTAGTTGTCACGCTTTACAATCTCTTAGCCGAAAACGTTGTAATGCCTAGCGTATTCGTTCAATTGGCTCAAAATCCAATTGAGTCGATTAAAGCTCCATCTTACAAATTTTTGTATAACTTATCTACCTATCATTGGGGAATTAAGGTAAATATATGATCATAAAACATAATTAATTCAATAATTAATCACTTTAATAGGAATTAATTGATTCTACAATATTTATAAAATTTTTATTCAATAGAAATTTAGATTCAACTTATTTGGGAATGGTAATGGTCAAATTTTACTCATTGTTTTAATATTTAAATATTAACTAATAATTAATTGACTAGAAAATGAAATATAAAATAGTTGAATCAATATATAAAAATCATGATAAACCCACTCCAATCTTGGATGAGAAATTAATTTTACAATTTAAGAATTATTTAAATCAAGGTGAATTTTATGCTGAGAGTGTACCTGAAATCGTCACTCAAAATCTGTAATTTAAATTTGTTTTTAGTTCAATAAATATATTATTACTTAATTTGAATGATTATTGATTTGAAATGTTTACGATTATATCAATAGAAATTATTACAATTTAATTTTCATTTTATAACTATATTTTGATGATAGAATTATCAGAATTATTTGCATAATCTCTGAATATTCAAGATAAACAGTTAATCTTCCTTAATATGTTATTTTGAATTTAGAATAAAATTTGAAAAATATTACAAAAATAATATTACCAATTTATTTTTTTGAGTAATTATATTGCTATTATAATAGAAACATTTTTTAATATAATTAAAATAACCTTAAGTTATTAAATTGATTAAACAAAGGAACATACAATTATATTAGTTAATTAATCAACGATATGATCAGTATTTAGAGAATTCTGTTTATAAATCCCAAATGATCCTGCGATGAGGTAATAGGAAATTGATTAATATAATTTAACAAAACCAGATTGTTTCTACAAAATCTGAGATAATATTTATATAAACTCAAAACTGACACCCTACTTTAAATCTAGATAAATTTTGACAATTTAATTCAATTAGCTAAAGATTTGATAAATAATTTCATTTTCTGATGATTAAAAAAATCGGACAAATTTTGTAATAGTGAATATTATCAAAAACTACTCAAGAATGATAATTCTATATATTTTTGTTTATTAAATATTAGACAAATATAAATAATATTTTAAAAAATTTAAATATCAGAATTTTAATTTTTAATTTTATAATATTGATCAAAGAATAATCAGTAATAAAAGTGATTTTTAGATTCATAAATTCAACTTATCTCGAAAAGGATATTTTTATTGATAATTAATAATTATTTTCACTAATATTTTCAAATTAAAAATATCCAACTTTATAATTAATCAAACTCTTTAGATATTTCACATATTTGGCAAATTTTACCTGATATAGAATTCGGGACTGACTATTTCAAGTAATTAAATAGAGTTTAAACAATAGTTATGGATTAATTAATTTAGTTTATTGGGTTTGGCTATTATACAGACTAAAATGTTATATGGAATAGGTATGATAATGAGTGAAATTGTATAGAAAACCAACAAACACTATTTGAGCCACTTGCTGATCAATGTCTCCAACTGCTTGGATGTAAAAGGCTTAGCTAAATGATCTGACATGCCAACCCTCTTGAAATTCTCCAGCTCATTGTACATGGTACTAGCACTGACAGATATAATAGGTAAAGTCGAATTATTCTCTCTGATTAGTTGACATACTAAGTCTCCATTCATGACGGGCATCATGTGATCTAACAGGATGAGACAATAATGATTGTTGGGGTGCTGGTGATATGCGTTCAATGCTTCTAAACCGTTTTCAACCATTGTTATTTTGATATTAGGGATCTTGTCCAGAAACTTTTTGATAATTTTTTGATTAATGGGATTGTCTTCGGCGATCAGTACCTCATGTGTGTGATCCGCTCTACTGCATCCCAAAGGTGCGTGTGAAGAGTTGATAGGGGTCATTTTAGACGTTGAAAGCTCTGATGAATGAGTTGATTTGAAAAGTTTGCGCGGAGAGTGAGATTCATCGCGATAGGAACCGTAATTCGAATCCTCCGGAATCGTATCTTGGATTATTTGATAATTTCTAGATTCGTTTTCTCCAATACTTTGATCTATCTGAGATGGATCGTAACCGATCAAGGGAAGTTCAAGTTCAAACCAACAGATGGTTCCAACGCCTAGCTGACTCGAGAGTCCAACACTGCCACCCATGAGTTCAACGAGTGATTTAGAAATGGAGAGACCTAAGCCACTGCCATGCATATGTTGATTATTGTTTTTGGCCTGTGTCCAAGGGGAGAAAAGGAGAGGCACAGTTTCTGAGGGAATACCAATACCTGAATCTTCTACCAATACTTTAAAATGGTATCTAGGAGGATCCTGAAAGACTTCGTACTCACAATACACTTTAATGAATCCCCCCTCCGGCGTGAATTTAATGGAATTGGATACAAGATTTGTTAAAACTTGTAAAATTCTGTTAGGATCACCCATCAGTTGGTAAGATGTATCCTTGAATTGTGGGAATTCTAGGGATACACCTTTATTTTGAGCTTCTACTTTAAACATATTTTCAGCTCTCTTAAATACACTTTGAATGAGGAATGGTTCATTATTGATTTCGAGTTTGCCAGACTCAATTTTAGAAAAATCTAATATATCTCCAACTACTCTGAGTAGTAATTGTGCTGAATAATTGATATTTTCCAATTGTTCCCTCTGATCGGCATCCAATTTGGAATCTATGAGCAAGCTGGTATTGCCAATGATTCCAAATAGCGGTGTCCTAATCTCATGACTCATAACAGCTAAAAATCTCGACTTCATCTTAGAGGATTGAAGAGCTGTCTGTTCAGATATTATTAGTCTTTTGCGCTCCATTTCCGCATCTTTCAGATCTTGAATATCAGTACAAAATCCGATCCATTGAGTGATTTTTTGAGATACTGGGTCTTTGATTGGTTCTGCTCGAACGAGGTGATATCTATAAGGATTGGGAGCACCCGACGGTATTTTTGCAGGATTTTTTCTAATTCGAATCTCTTGACTTTCGAAAGTAACACCATTCTAAATATTATGGTGAATAAATAATAACGAATATAGGAAAAAGTGTCATTACCTCTCTAGCAAGTCGCCAATTGGTCATATATTCCGAAACATCGTCCGGGTGGACAGAGCCTTCCCAGCTTTCGTTATAATCTACACCGATCTTTTCTCTATACAAATTATTAACATAACTAAAATGGGTTAGTGACCAGACTTTGACGATTTGTTTTAGATTGAGATATTAGGTTCAATTTATTCGGCCCATATATAGACTAAACTTTTAAACTAATCAATTCAGCCAATTAAATATTATAAATTTAAATCAATAAATTATATTCAACAGGGTTGCATATTTCAATGATTAAAATATGTAAGGAAAGCTTATAACTTACTAATTATTGCCCTGGGGGTCGCATGCCCAAATCATAACAGGTACCAAATTAGCTAAATTAGTAAATTCTTCTAATAATCGCTGCTGGTAACGCTTTTCCATAAACGCATTTGCCCCCTGGCCGCTCTCGCATACTTTGGGGTCGATGGGGATCAAGTTATGATTATTGAAGGAGGTGACTTCGAAGCTAGGGGATGGCTGAGCATTCAGGCTTGATTCATGATTCGTCGTCATATACAAGGATAGTAGATCGTGACTTGCAAACGTCAAAGTGTAAAACTCCTGGCTTTCAAACATCCATCGTTTCACTCTGACAGGCGCTAAATAGTAGGAATTATCAAATCTGGGAATTCTTGCATAACACAGTTCGGTAGGATGACTGGGACGTGGTGGATTGGGTGGTTTGTTGAACACTGAAGGTGTGAAGTGATCTTGTATTAGTGAAGTATAACTCTGATGGATCAGCGATTTGCCATTCGGCGTTTTTAAAGCTGCTATAGCTTCATGATTGCAACCCAATACAAACTCTTTATTGCAAACAATGGTGGGAGTGATATTACCCACACAGATTAAACTAATAGCCTCTTGTAGAGAAATAGATCGATTCCAATCCATTATAAATACACAGTTATATGAATAATAATGACTGACAAATAAAAGAGAATAAAACACTAGTTTTCCAAGTATAAACCAATAAACCAATTTATTAAATCTAAGATAAAATCCAGCAATTATTAAAAGTTCTCCTTTGAATCACTAAAGTGGTGTTTACTAAAAAACGTTGATATAAGATTGTGACTTAGGGTAATATATATATCCAAAAAATGTTTGATTTGATGGGGGGTATAAATAGAATTTACAATTTGTTAATATTGACGTATTTGGAGAAATTAAATATGACTATTATGGTGGCGATTAGAGATTAGATTGAGCAATTCTTTTACCCAAGGTTATTATTCTAGACTCATTTTTGATATAGGATTTTCTCATTCTATTAATGTATATTGAATTTATTTTCTAAATATATGATCTATTCCTTTTAATTTTTAAAAAGTTCTATTGAGTGATAATAGATGGGTATTAAGTTTGTATTTTATTTCAATTGGATTATGAACACAACACTATATCAACCAATCTAATGATAAAAAATAAAAATTTGAATCAGAACTCATAAGTAATTCTAATTGGAGACTGAGGGAGAACGAATCCAAAAAAATTTATCAATACTGAATTTAGTCATATTTGTCATAGATGGAGTAATATAAATCTACCAAGAAACGATCAATTTCTTTCATAGTTATCGGAATTTGAACCGAATCTTGTTTTGATCATTCTTTTATTTTTGTTGAATTTAGAATTCGTTTCACTATTTATTGAATTCATCGCCATTTACATTTTTAAATCTAATATAATTAATAAATTGATGATTGGTTAGAAGCATTTAAAATAATCAATGAAAAAAGTACAGAAAAATAATGGAATATATTAATTGATAAGTTGATCTTGATTAATTAAGTCTTAAAAAATAATTATTTATCCATGACAAATAATTCCCAAAGGTATGAATTTGTTTCAAGTATTTAAATAATAATATAATCAAAATAATTTGAATGGGTTTCTGAATAATTATCAAATTCTAGACCTAATTAAAATGGTAGATCATAATTAAATATTAAACTTAAATAATACAAAACAATAATATATGTTTAAAGGTTAATTTGATTTATTTTTGCAACTCTTAAAAATACTATGTCAGATGGATGAATAGCTTTGCTTGGTTTAAGAAATATGATCTAGGATCAAGTCATTTTTAATTCAACAAAGTAATGGTATCGTAAAATCTAATCTTCTTGTATAGCTTTTAGGAATTTTGAGACTATTAATCAGGTATAATATCCAAAATTCAGATTTAATTGTTTTTGAATTTTGGATATATTTTTCAGTTGTAATGAATCAATATGTGGTGTGGGTAACATATTGAAATCAAATCTTATATATTAAAAAGATTATATAAAATAATATGGAAATAGTTATTAAGAAAATGTGTGTGTTTTTATATTTAAAATAATATGTTTAGTACTACTGATAAATCTGTGATTGATCTTTATATTTTTTTATTTAATATGAACAAATTAAAATGTTAAAATATCAAAAAAAAACTTCGTGAATATATTTATACTAATAATTAAGATAAAAATAAAGGTATATATGAAAAAGAAATTAGTTATTTTATAAATATTCTAATATGTATATATCTTTTCAATTGGATAATTTAATATTTAATCAAATATTGTTGGGTCAAGATATTGAAAGCTAGTAATCAAAATCATTAATAAATAGTATTCAAGTCAGAGTACTTGATACTGGATAGAGTATAGCTTTCATAATGCAACGCGTTTATTAGTAACTCAATGATCCTTCAATGTATTTGAACAATATATTCTGATATACAAATAGGTAATAAACAATATACTCGATTGTAGCGAACCTTAACTCAATACTCACGCTTTATTTCCATTGATAGCATTTACGGAATGGATAACAATCATGAAACTTGGAGAGACAATATAAACTGGTCCAATGATTAATCAAATTTGATCTGGTTTTGAACGTTTTCTCACAGGTAGTGCATTGGTAGGGCGTAGGGATTTGGTGCTGTCTTATATGCGATTTAAAATCGGGTAAGGTGTAAGTATCTTCCTCGCAAAATCGACAGGGATATGTGGTCTCAATAATAAAGCTTAGTCGCTTGCCTTGGGTATTGCAATATGGGGAGGTTTTGACTCTGGACTCACAAGTGTAATCAGGCTTATTGCCAATTGGTTTACTGGAAGTAACTAATGAAAATAACTCTGAATCAAAGTCAAGTATGCTATCAATTGCATCTTTATTCTCTGTCTGATCCCGATTAAAGTGCTCGTCACTTCGGACTACACTTGACATAGATGATGGTGTGGATTGGCTGTAATTAGTATTAGTAGCCATTGGGTTGTATCCATAGAAGTTATTCTCTTGAAAGGGCTGTATCCAGGGCATGGTTTGATTAATAACAGTCCAAGATGGATGGACTGGTAAATTAGGATTAAATGAAAATTTAGACATGTTCAAATCAAGACCTTGAGGTTTAGGATCATTTAGTGAGATATGTGAGAAGCAAAGATCTAAACCTCCTAATGAATCAATTGGAGAAGAAATAGGTTCTGTGCTGGGTGTTGGAAGTGATACATGTTCAGTATTTACTGCACCGGACCATGTATTATATATAATATGCTGATAACCATTGCAATGGCTTGAAAAAAATAAATTGTTGTTATACAAATTCGAGTTCATTATAAACTCAATTACAAGTAGACAATCTATGGATGTCTAGCGCATATTTATATTCCAAGTCAATACCAGGAATTTCTCTAATCGATCGAGAAGGTTTTTTCATATATTCTAGAATATTATTGAGCACGTTTTTTAACCAATAAAAGCATTAGAAATTTATCTTGCTGAATCAGTTTTATAAGTTGACAAATTCACTCATTAGTCATTGACTCAAATGAGTATATTTTAACTTGAACACTTCATCTAGTTAAGGTAGATAAGGGATTTTCTAATTCTTGTTGTGGATTGGTTAGGAAATACCTATATTATAATCAGATTAATCTCAACATTAAATGATGAATCATTTTGAAAACATTTTGTTTAAACTAGGATTATTTTATGTTTTAATATTGAGTCAAAAATATATTTAATTACTAGTAATTCTTTCATTGGATTATTTTGACCTTACAATGTTAATAATATGGTCAGTCCTTATGCGAATATAGAATAAAAGATTTATTCACAATGTGAATATCAGCTCCTTGCTAAATTGTGAATATATCTAATCATATTTGAGTATTTTATTATACATATAAAATATAACTTGATGCACTATTATATTTTATGTAAATTGTTTACTTTATGATAATAGTATTGTATTAATATTATAGTTTTTCACAGTATTAACAAAACTCATATCTAATCTAATTTATTTGTAATACATTATTTCATGAATGAATTATAGAACTCACAACCTTGTAGATCGAAAAGCTAAAGCAAATTAGAAAAATTAATAAATATTCAAATTCCATTAAAATAATTATCAAAGTTACACTTTTAGATAAATACTATATACATTTATTATATTTTAACAGATATGATAATAAATTTTTTAATCTATTAACCAACTATTATTATTATTATTATCATTATTCAAAATTTGGGTTGTAAGGGAGATTAGATTATGAATTATAATGATTATATTGGTGAATGTGCTATATATGCTTTCATTATGATTTAGGTTCTAAGCTAAAAAAAGTGTATTATAAGAATTACTTAAAGTAAATATAAACTTGAATTTTATTTAAAATTATTTTAAGTTTAATATAATTTACAAAATAGGAGAAAAATAGAAAATTAGTTAGATTTCAGTAATGAATATTCCTTTTGAAATATGATATTACTTATATTAATCAAATACTATAATTTGAGTCAGAATTTATAGGTTATTATATGATAATAGCATATATTAATCAAGTTAGGTATTATTGTGCTCTAAAGTCAATCTCATTTTCAGATCTTTTGTTAATCTAATGTAAATCGATTTTATTACCATGCACAAACCAATATGTATATTGAAGCCTCTCTTTTAAGTGATTAAATATAATAGTTAATCATGGGAAATATATCAAGTTTATAAGGTACTCATTCCATGAAATTTTTATTAGTAGATATTATATGCATTTAGGATAATAAATGGTATAATATTTTTAGAGTAGAATATACCGATCTATAGATGATTATTATGACGGGTAAATAATGAAACATGATCGGGATTGTGAATGAAATATGGTTGGGATAAAAAAGAGATTATGAAATATTGATACAGGATATGAAGAAATAGTGATATAATTAGATATATTAAATGTATCTTGATTGAAAAATTTCTCTTGTTATTACTTTTTTATATTAACCCGTTAAAATTACCCCCTCCTCGACCTGAAATTTGGTAGTAGCTAAATAAGCATCTAATAGATGTCCAATGCTTCACAAGTGTAGCCTTTTTGCTCAAAGATTTTCTACAAGTCAAGCATATAAATGGCCTAGTAATTTGATGGATTTTGATATGGTTACAGAATGACTCATATGTTCTGAAAATATCATCACATAAACGACATGGATACTCTTGAATTTGAAAATTTTTGAGATTACTAAGTTTGAAAAGTTTGGAAAGATACTGTGAATGACGGAGGTCTTTATCTTGAAATTCTGAACTTGGATTTTCATTTAACGAGCAACAACTAGAAATCTCCACTTGAACTTGATTGAAATTAGAACCAGCTTCTACAATAGAGTTTGAATCATCAATATCGGTTTCTTGGATTATTGTAAAATCCTGTGATATAGAAATATTGTTATCATTCATAATTCCATTATTCAAGCTTCCATACAACCCAATATCACAGGTATCAGTTGAATAAAGATCTATCTGCGGTTCGTTAATATTGTTCCAAGATGAATACATAGGGAGATTCGGATTAAATATATGGAAGCCATGGACACCATATGTGTGAGTTGGGTTGTGCAAATTATAAATACGCAGATTAAAAGTACTGATTAATGGATCTATTCCAAAAATATTTGAGGTTGTTCTGGTCCAATTTTCAACTCCAAATGCTTCAAATCCCATTGTATGTTGTTGATAGGTGTCTGATGCGAAAGATGAATAACTTGTAGAATATTGCGAAACTAGCATACTAGAATCAACTCCAGAATTTGAATTAATTAATGAATTACTTGGAATAGAGCTCAAAAAACTTAATTCGTCCAAGTCTCTCATTTGAGATAGCATTAAGCTTCCAGAATAAAAATTATTTCCTTGATTGAAGTTGAAAATGGGCATTTTAACACAATAATCTATACAAAATGCCCTATTTATACTTTTCTCGAAATCAAAGGCATACTCATTCATTTAAATTATATGAATCATCATATTCAGGACTAAAAATATTTGATGATTCATAAATTCATTCACACGTTATTATTACAAACATTGTACATGTTTTGAAATATTATATTTACATATGATTCATGATTTCTAGTATAAATAGATTTAATTCTAATACTATAATGAATTAATATTGTATCATCATTAATTTCACTATTTTTGACAAATAAAAGCTACCTCAATTTATATTATTATTTATATTATCGATTATCATCGATTGATCGCTTTTATATTCCTTAATTGAAAATTAGGAAACATTTTATAAACAGCAGGTAAATTAAAATTCATTAAGTCTTACATGTTAATTAGTCACTAATTACTTTGACAATAATGAAAAAGATTATAAGGTTTATTATCTATTCTGTACTAGATGAAAAATATTTATTTGATTTTTGTTTTTTAGTGTTGAAATCATACCAATAATTCAATTTTTGAAGTTGTATTTTGAATATTGATTGTTTGAATCATTTATCTGAATATAATCAACTAGAAATATAACGATTGTGATTTGATTAAATAATAATGACTATGATTACTCTTTATATTTTAGCCATTTTGACTGTAAAAATTTGAATTTTAGTATTAAAATAATTCGAATATTTATTTAATATATAAATTGATTTAAAAATATCAAAAGTGATGATTTTTAATAACTAAATAGGTCAATTCATATTACAAAATCACGTTTGAAGTTTTGAATGATTAGATTCAAATATTTAATATGAATGTAATACTCATATTGAATATATAAAATGGATACTACAGTAAAATATTACTATAAATAATATTATAACAATGAAAATTATTATAATTAAGTGCAATTAGTCAATAAAAAATCGGAATGATATATTTCAAAAACGTTAGAATCAAAATTGTTTAATCTTGGGTCTAATTTGTACATATTTTTGATAGCTATTATATTTTTTATTTCATAATTACCAGTAAAAAGTATTTTTAGGACTTTATTAAAAATAAGAAACATTCTGATATTCTAAAAAATTCAGCTCTTTAAAAATTATCTTGATTTTAAATCTATGTAAAATAGTAATACATGTTGAAGACTAGATAACAGTAGAATACCACTATTCGATTTTTTACTTTATTACTTGATTTTCAAGAATACCCGTGTAAAATAAATTGGTCAATTTGTGTTTACCAAGAAATATTTATATATTGTTGACACTTTATATGAGAATTGCTTACTCAGTTCACAGAGTATTTTTTTAAATTCAAATTGATTTTGTGTTTTTTATTATCTTAGTTCCATAAATCTTCATGACTTAATATATTAATGACATCTATAGTCTGTATTTCCATAAATGATATATAATAGAATTAACTAATGAAGCAGAATTTGATAATAATTATCCAAAAATTTAGCTTCAATTTGTTTAAAGAGAATTAAGATGTATTTTCATACTGATTTTATTTCACTAATTTGACAAAATAGAAAATACAAAATTAAATACCAAAATATTGTTGAGTGGGAGAATTTTGAAAATAACTAAAACGATCAACAAATTGCTAAATTCAGATTGAATAGAGTATATAATTTCTATTGTTGCTTGTGAAAGGTCTTGATATTTGCTTCTCTATATTCCTCGCAAACCTTGTATCATTAAGTAAAATCAGCTTATCTTCAAACTATCATTTTTACTTTATGGGAAATAATCTCAGATTTAATCGAAAAAAAATCTTATTAAATCTTGGTTCAATTGTATGATATCTTTTATTAGTTAAAAAATCACAATTTCAATTTCTTCCAGTTATCGATATTATAATTATTAAATCTTCTTTTACGGATCTTGTCACCATTAAGATTATATATTCAAATTATTTTGAACCTAAAATTAATTAAGAATATGATATATTATTTTTAAATTTATTCAAGTGACCATCATTCTTATTATTATATAATATTCCGAAATGATATAATAAAGTAATTACTGATTATAATAATTAAAATAATTAAATGAAAAAATAGAATTTGTAATTTTCATAAATTTTAATTGATTAAATTGATTTGGTAATTAAGTGCCCATATTTCCCTATTTTCAACTAAAATTATGCTATAAACAATTAAATCACACTTAATTGTTTATAATTATAGAAATCATAACTTCAAATATATTGAATATGGATAAAACCATGTTTCCTCGCTTTTTACATCCTTCATTGTAAATTTATATTAAAATTTCCTTTTAAAGGATTCATAGAATATATTTTCCTAATTTGTTCATGCAATCGAATGTTGAAATTAACAGAATTTATTGATGCAAATTGATTTCAACTGTATATATAGAGGACTTGTTATTAAATGCTAAAACTACCCATCTAATTTTCAATCAATTCAAAAAAGTTCCTAAGCAATTCTCCCTATTTCATTTTTTAAAAAAATGACTGCCACTTCCACCTCCCCTACCCCTACTACCTCTACCTGTACAGTATCCACTCTTACCTCTCTCCCCCAACCTCAACATAATGAGAAGCAAATTATTATTTGTAAGTTTTATCAAAGTGGCAGCTGTAAATATGGTGAAAATTGTAGATACTCCCACCAGTTAAACCAAGATTCGACTGTTAAAACTATCGTCAAAGATATAGATAACTCGGACAGTTTAACCCAACAAACTGAGTGTGAAACTCAGACTACATCTCTTACCAGGCAATCCAAACAGAAATGTAAATTTTTCAACTCTGACAAAGGATGCAAAAATAATGACAATTGTGAATACCTCCACGAGAGATATAATCGATTTTTACAAAATGGAGCCAAAGAAGCTACCAAGAAAGATCAAGCTAAAAATAGCAGTAATTTTTTATCAGTATTTTTATTTAATGAATTATTAATTGAGTGTTTAATTTTAGAAAAATTTAGTAATATTAAACAAAAGAATAGCAAACCTAAAAACAAATTACTTCAAACCCTAAATATGTTGAAGGCCAACTACACTATTAGCTATACCCTCAACAAATCTAATACCCAGGCTGATGTCAAATTAAATGTTGTGCCTTCAGACCCTGAGTTCCCATATCAATTAGAGCAACTAATCCTTCAATTTACTTTAAAAATTGATTCAGTTAATAATCTTGAAAATATCGCTGTATTAAGTGAAAGCGTTCCCTTAAAATTCACAATGTGAGTCCATTTATACAAGTCATATTAAGTAATGATTCTAAATAGTTTAATATTAGAAATATCCAACAGAGCTTAAAAGATCATAATGATCAAAATCCCAAAGATACCATATTTCAAAAATTAATTTGGCTGGATAAAAATTTAGAAACTATCCTATCCAAACCAGGTGCTGAAACAATTAAATTTGTTAACTTTAAACAAGAAAATCATGAAAATTCATCTCACGAATCTGAACCAGTTAGTCAATCTAATAATTCGGCTTCAGATGCAAAATTAACTGAGGTAACTATCGATACTGTGATGTTTGGTTGATATATTTTATTCATTTTATCATATTTAGATACCACTTGGTAATTCTACCAAGAGACAATCTGAAATTAAACAGATACAAATCAGATTTAAAAATACTGCTCAGGTTATCAAGTAAATATATTTATAACACAAATATATTTCAATCAAATTAATCAATCTGCTTTTAGAGATGATGCTGAGTTAACTGTAATTAACGTTCGGTTTGAACCTTCAGACCCTGACTTTAGCTTCAAACGTGAAATGTCTAACCTCAGTCTCAGTCTTATTATTCCAAAACAATATCCACATCCCGATTATCCAAGCAAAATAGTCGCTTCAATTCCCATTAATTGTCGAATTCCCGAGTATTCCTTTAGAAACTTGGAGATGGGCTTCTTAAAATATAGTCAAAAGATGCCCAATTCCAGCTTATTACAAAAGATAAACTGGCTCGATCGTCAATGCGAGGCTTTGCTCAAGCTGCCAAAGCCACCATCCCCCACTCCTTGTAATAATGACTCAAGTTTAAGTCATAAAGATGATCCACAAGCCCTTTCCGAACTCGAAGAAAAGATGGAAGAATTAGATATTGATGAGGATGACAAACTGGATGAAAAATCAGATTCCCCTGAACTCAAGGATTCTGAGTCCTCAGAATTTGACTATGAATATGAAAGCACTACTGAAGAGGAAGAGGAAGAAGAGGCTGAATCTGGCGAAAAGCCTTTCGAACGTCCTTTGCACCGTGGATTGAAAACATACTTTGGTTATATCGAAATGGAGAACATTTCTTTGGTTCAGGTTGATTCAATCGGTTTGATTGTACGTTGTAATCGCTGTACAACTTCCTTTGAAGTTCAGCCTCTTATACCCAATACCACTCAACACCGATCCTGTTCCAAGTGCAGTATGCCAATGACCATTGGTTTGCGTCCAGATCTCATTCATCAAAGCAATTTTGTTCTTGGATATCTTGATCTCCAAAATTGTCAAGCTGTCGATTTGACATTATGTCACTTGACACCCACCTGCAGTAAATGTGATCACGAAATTCAGAACCCTGTCTTCAAAAAGGTTAGCTTTAGCATTCCTCTTCAATCCCAATGTAGATCCTGCTTCGCTAAGGTATCTTTCGAAGCTCAGTCGCTTCAATTTGTCCAATTGGGAGCTTCAATCTTGCCCAAGCTCCAAAACAATACTCCAAAGCGTCATAAGAACGCTAAGCAAGTACTTGTTATTGGGCAACCTCTCCCCAAATTTGGTACTTGTCGTCACTATACCAAATCATATCGTTGGTTCCGATTCCCATGCTGTGGTATGCTTTACCCTTGTGACGAATGCCATAGCAGCCAATCGAATTGTGAAGATCCTGAGGTAATATAACTTGCTTTAATCAATCCAACTTATCTTAATCATGTATTTAGCGATCTCGTGTCATGATCTGTGGCTTTTGCTCCAAGGAACAAAAGTATGAACAAGAGGCCAAATGTACCGGCTGTGCCAAGACGCTCGCATCATCCACCCGAGGTAAGATCTTTTGGGAGGGCGGTAAAGGGGCTCGCAATCCAATCAAAATGAACAAAAATGTAAGTATATTATAAACATATTATTTTAAATAATTTAATTGATATTAATTAGTTGGTTTGGGGCAGGATCCCAAGAAGTATTCGGGACTCAATAAGACCATATCTCGAAAGCAGATAAATTTAGCCAAAGTTAAATAACTGATCATGTTCATTTTGGTAATTGGTTAATTTTTTGTTGTATTTTTAGAATTAATAAAAATATTGATTGACCAATTTAATCTTTTCATTAATAATCTTCTAGCAAATCTATTGAATATGATACTTGAGTATATAAATTATAATATTAAATCATCACATTTATTTAATCAATATAATAAGGCGAATTAAAATTTCTAAATCAAATAATAAAGTTAGAAACAGCCAAACGCTATTTTTAATATATTTCTTTTAATAGATATCTTATTGTTACTAATACGTCCAAATAATCTATTAGTATTATACTTGAAATTATTTTCACCAACCTATAATACGATATTTATCAAACAGAATGAACTTTAGTATGATTGAAGTTCCAATTTATTGGTGACTAAATTATATTACTAAAAATGTTAAAAAATCAGTATTTTTTCTCATATGATGAAAGTTAAATTTTTATAACACCACATTATTAAAAATTATAATAATTTCAAAAAAATTGAATCAGATAAGAAATTGAGTAATTCTCAAAGAGAATCAATCATAATTCTATCAAAACAATCCAATTCAAAATATTTGAAAAAAAATATCATAATTGAACAAAAATTTAATTTTTTTAGATTTTTATTAAGACATATTAAAATAATTAAGAAAATCATATTAAAATTTTCTCAATATAATTATCAGCATATTCAGTGTTTATAAAATTATATAATTAAAAAATTCAGTTGGCTTTGATTATTATACTCAATATTGATTTAATTAATTTTAAAATTATTAAGCTAAGCTTATCTTTTATTGAAAATTATTTAATTATAATAATATTATGAATCAAATTGAAATTTGTAATTATTCAATTTATATAAAAAAAATTAGTCATTTTCATTAAAATTCTCTTGTCATCATAACTTAAAATAATATAAATAATTAAAAAAATAGCTTTATCGGTTATTATTTCCTTAAAAATTTTAATAATAATTTTTATATAGATAAGAAAATTAACAACAAAAAAAACTAGATATTATTATAAAATAGAATAAAGGAAATAATTGGATATATTTATTATTAAAAAAATCCCATAATTTTAATTAATCCCAATTAATAATAAATAATTTTTTAACCTTATCCTATTTTATACTCAAATCATAATAATAATCAAAAACAAAAATAAAAATGAGTTTAATTAGTAAAATTATTAAATTGAATACTTTTAAACAAATTGGTATTAGATGTCACAGTTCAGCTAGTCGTTATTTGAAAGTTCCATTCCCCACTGGTAATTTTCCATTCATCTAAATATAATATTTTATTAATTTTATTGTAGACAACTTTCCAGATCACGCTACTTTTTTAAAATCTTTAGGCAAAGAAGCTGAAAAATGTATTGATAAATTTGAAGTAATATATATATATATATTTTTAATTTATAATTTAATTTTATTAATATTAAATAATTATTAGGGTTGGAATGATTTATTTAAGAGTAAAAATTCTGATATGAAAGAGAAGGGATTAACTCCCCAACAGAGAAAACTTATCTTGGATAAAGCTCACAAATTTGCGTAAGTTTAAAAATAATAATAATTCTAATTATTATTATTAAATAATTTTGATAGTTTGGGATTTGAACCTGAGTTTAAGAAAAAGCATAAGAGAGGCCCTAAGAAGAATGAAATTGCTAGAATGAAGGCTAAATCCAATTAATTTTTAATTATTAAATAGAATTATCTAATTTAAAATCATTATTTTTATCAATTTATAAGTAAGTTTATTTATAATTCTTTTATGTATTATTTTATATTATGATAAATTTCAATTAAAATTTATTATTAATATTTAATTTATACTTAATCAATATTACAAACCTATAGATTTTATTATTTAACTTAGTATTAACAATTGATTGTTTCAAACAATATTAATTACTAATGATACTACATCTTTATTTTGATGTTTATTATTTAACGTTATTCATCAATCTATTTTGAATAATATTTATGATTTATAGCATTTTTAACCTGACAAATAATTTGAATTTTTGAATTAATAACACTTTTTACATGCACGTTTTGTTTTTGACAATTAAAAGATCTATTACTAAATAGCTATTAAATCATAAATCAAAAAATATTATCCAATTAACCGATAAGTATTTATCATTTTATTATATAATTAATCATTTTTGAGATTTTAAGATAAACGTATATATCCATATTTTAAAGTAGTATATTAAATATACTATCAATTAATATGTTACTATTTCAAATGCTATAAAGGGAATTATATAGCAAATAATATATTTATTAGCTTAATTATATCATTTAATAGTTTTCAATATTATAATCTTCTCAAAATATAATCTATTATCAATTTTGATAATTGTTATTTTCCATTAATAATTCAAGAATGAGTTTAAAATGGTCAAAATTATCAAATTTGCGTAGGATATATAAATTATATACTAAATACTCGAAATAATTCATATTAAAAATCTCTAAGTTGATTATTCATCAAGTACTATAACTATTTTCCAATTAATGATTCCTTGATATACCTAAATTTTTGTAAAATCAATTGATTAATATGGTATATTGAGTTTGCAAGGATTAGAGATTAATCGATGATTAAACTAAATTTAAATCTGTTTTTTGTTCTATTTAATTATTAATTTTTCATATTTTTCAAATCATTTTGTAACATTAAATAAAATATTAGCTTATAGCAAATCAATATTACTAATGCTTAATAGTATGATATTAGATTATATATTTGCTACAGTCTATATCGCTTCATTATTCATTTTTATCATCAATAAATATTTTCTGTTATATGCGACAATTACTCTAGTTGATGAATATAAGTGTTATAGTACAAGTTTAATTCAATATTTGCTGGATTATAAAATTAAATTAATTAGTTATACTGATAATAGTATTCATAATATCAAATATATCAATTATATATTATTTTATTACATTAATCAACATAATAAATTTGATAATATTACTTTAGATTTTAAATAATGTGACTTTTTTGAGATTGAATATAAATGAATATCTCAATATATAATTTACAAAAATAAATATAAAATATAATATTAACAATTAAAGAACTATTAATAACTTTTTGTTATATTTTCAACTAACTTTTAACACTTATTAAATAGTTTTTTTTATTAGGGATTAAAATTTTATATTTTAAAAACTAATTAAATTTATTTATAAAAATTTTGTTTCTTATATATTGATTTTTTAATTAAAAGCAATTATAACTACATAGGTTATAATCTAGTAGATATACTAGATATAGTAGTTTTTTTAATTATTTGTTAATTAGAAAATCTTTTATAAATTTAATTTTATATATTTTATAATTATTATTTAAAATAATAAATATTTTCAAATTTTATAATACATTAACTTACAAAAGTAAGTCATAGAATTAAAATTATTTATATATTTATTTATATCTTAAACAATA